>VYZW01027883.1:1183-29481 GCA_013401315.1 Balaeniceps rex | reverse complement strand
GGGCAGCGCCGGCCGCGGGCAGCCCGCGGTGGGCGGGGGAGGGCGGGAGCCGGCGGGACGGGCAGGTCGGGGCGGTTCTGTGCTCGCCGGGACCGGCGGGACGGCGTGGGGTGTCCCGCGCTCCGGAGCAGCCTGGGGACTAGTGTCGCGCCGCGCCCCTTCGCGCAGGCCGAGGGCGGGACCGCTGGCGGGAGAGGGAGCCGGGCCGGGGAAGGCTCAGCCGGGGAAGGGGCGATCCTTTGTGCGGCGGCCCGCATGGGCCGCGCGGGCCGGTGGCTGCCGGGCTGCCCGTCCCCGCGTTTCGGGCTGCCGGCGTTGCGAGCTCGGTGAGAAGGAAGCGTGGCGGAGCGGGAGGCCCGTGTCGGCCGGTGTTCCCTCAGAGACGCCTGCGCCGGCCTTTGAGAACCGTTAGGAGCTGAGGAGAGTAAACGGCCGGCCGGAGCGCGGGCGCGGTGTGTGCCGGCGGCACGTCCCTGTGACGGCTGGTGTGGAAGGCTTCACACCCCCTGCACTGACCGCTGAACCGCGCCATCGGGGGCACGGGCAGTAAATCCGCAGTGTAGCTAATACAGCCTGCTTCTGAGTCGGTATAATTCACGTAAAAGGTGCATTTCAGCACACACTCGTCTGCGTCGTAAGTACTACTAAACTCGCTTAGGACGAGAGGAAAAGGCCTCAAGTTGCGTCAGGGGACGTATATATTGGATATTAGGAAAAATTTCTTGACTGAAAGAGTGATCAAGCATTGGAACAGGCTGCCTGGAGAGGTGGTTGAGTCTGCGTCCCTGGAGGTGTTCAAAAAACATGTAGACGTGGCACTTCAGGACATGGTTTAGTAGGCATCGTGGTGTTGGGTTGACGGTTGGACTAGATGATCTTAGAGGTCTTTTCCAACCTTAATGATTCTATTCTATTCTATACTGAAACTACCTTATCTTTCTAGCGTTTGTATTATGTACAGGATTCGCGTAAAACTTTTACAATTATATTGCATGTCTTGTTAGATAATGTGGCTACAATATTGTCTTGGCCTTATTTAAAACAGTGGCTGAATATATCTGCTGTTGCAGTTCAGTAACAAAATCAGATCAGTTTGCAGCGGGTAAATGTAACTGCATCTTCACAGAGGGCACACCTGCTTTTGCAGGTGTACAGAGAAAGCGGTTATAGCGAAATAGTGCCTTTAAAATTATTGATTATTATAACAGTAGTAAGTCTTCTGGTTTTACCAGGATTCAAAAAGCTCCTTACGTTAGGAATGATTTTTTTCTCAGCTGTGTAAGCATTACCTGTATATGGCTTTGGTCTGTACCACAAAGGTTTGTGTTTATCCACAACCAGCCTTGAATCCTAACAATAAAATCTGCTATTTATATTGCTGCTATGTTAAATCGCTTCCTTTAATGGCATAAATCCATGGTGAGAATTTATTTCACGGGTACAATGCCTGCCTTCTGCATTTCCTTCTTCAGTAAGAGTGATACTCATTTTACAGTTCCACAGTTCTTCAGTTCATGCAGCAGTTACTGTTTTGATGGAAAAAGTTCTGCTGCATAGGGAGTAAAAGATCTCCCTGCATGTGCATATGCACTTCACTATTTTCTTTGTGTTTTGGGAATGGATTTCCATCACTAGTAAAGGCTCTTTGATACATTACTGTATCAAGTGTGTGTGTGTACAGACTTACAGGTATACTGAGTGACATAGTAACATATCTTTCATACATTAGGGTACAACTATAACATCAGATAAGCAACAGTAGGAAAATTACACATTTTTTGGTTGGTTGATTGGTTGGGGTGCAGAGCTGGGTGAGATACCTACTGATAATAACAGGTAGCTTGAAATACCCACAAAAAATATCTTCGGAAGTGCTCAGCAGGGTTCATGCTACTGTAAAATGAAGGCTTCAGAAATAATTATGAATGTACTCCACACAGATGAGCCAAAGATGGGAATTACAAAGGAGCTGAAAAGTATTTGGGTAGTTAATGCTACAACGTATTTATTTTTTAATTACTGTTTTAATTTTTTTCTTGGGCCCTAAACTCTCCCTCTTAATTATTTGTGGTCTCTGGTAAGCAACTACATTTTTCCTGCACCTCAGTACGTTGCTTCCCATGTTGTTCTTCAGTGGCCACTGTTGCAAGGAGGCCTTCAGCATTTAGACTTGGGTTCCTGTCAACAGCTGTTTTCTCTGTGCTTTTGGAACTCTTGCAAGCAAGATATCAGTCACTATTATAAGCAGTAGTGGTGTGCTAACAAATGCATAATCAGGAAAGAAGTGGTCCTTCATGTTTTTCATGCCTAACAGAATGGGTAGGAGAGGGAAGAGAAGCAAATGGGTATGCTTCACCTGTTCCACATCACAGTTATGCCCAGTGTTATTTTCTGCACATTTTTCAGGTCATAGCTCTGTCCAACAGGCCCTGAATACATCAGTGACAGCTGTCTGCATTATGAATTTTGCAACATTAAACAGATGATGGCCTGCTGATAGATATTTATGAGCTTCCAAGGACCTATCGTTTTTCTCACTATCAAAGTATCTTTTACATTAATGTATCTCTGAAGGAAGGGAAGCACAAACATGGCATCACTGCCCTGGGAAAGCAGTGTTTTCCATCCAGTTCAAGAGCCATTGCAGATCATTGTGATTGAACAATAATGAATGATGGGTATTTTACTTTATCCAGTAAGTCCTGCCATACACTATCCAGTTTATAAATGAATTCCTACAGCAGCCAGCGATTTTCATTCACAAACTGCATAGTCCTCAGCACTTCAGTTCTTGCATTTGTTACAACCAATTGCTCTTGTAATTAAAATGGTACAAATATTGGGAGGAGGGGACAGAACCCAAGAAACACAGAGGTGCCCCTGATATGCTTGGCCTGGGCTTGTCTGCCAGCAGTGTGTCAAGTTAAAAATTGTTACACTGTAGAGCAGATTGTACTAAAAATGGAGGAGCAAGGAATGACATTCTTTATTAATGTCTGTCTTAATTTATTAAGGGAGATCATGAGATAGGAAATTTGATGTTAAGTTACTTGAGTTTTTTACAAAATGGGCTAGAAGACAGATGCAATGTGCACTGCAGTTACAGTGTACCCCAGAGTCCTCTGGAAAATTGCAGTGTTTCACGTATTTTGATATGAGACTGGAATTGCGTTAGGTTTTTTGTTGTTGTTTGGAAAATGACATCTCCTCGTTGTTTTCTTTTTCTTTTTTTAATTTATAAAATAAGAAGTTCCTTGTTCGAACTGGCTAAATTTCTGCATCATTATTGCAGTGGGAGGACTGTGTCAGAACTTCATTGCTTTGATAAGTTAATAATTGCCATCTAATTTCTGACTTGAAATTTATTCGTGGCCACTTCATACCTACTTGCACTTCTGCTAATTGTCCATTAGCATATATAATTCTTATATTTCTCTAGAATTTACCTCTCCTAATGTATTCATAGAAAGCAATCTTATCCTGGCTAAGGATTTTGCTAAACTGAATAATCGAATATATTTTAGCTTCCTTTCACAAAACAGATTTTCCTGTTCTTCATTTTTAGTTTAGTTTTTTTGTCTGGTTGGTTTTTGGGGGGTTTTTTATACCTACTTCAGTTTGAGTTCATCTTTCTTTACCTGAGCTTGCAGCATGGTACTTGGCGTTCTTGCTTGGGTCTTGTACAACTATTTTCACTTACTTCTGCTGGGAATACTTTTTCTTGCATCCTAGGACTACAAATAACTTTTTCAAGTCTTCATATTGTTTGACTCAGTTGTAATGTGATAGGGTAACTGCTCATGTCTGTCTTTGTTTTTATCAATGGCTTCCACATTACTGGGGAGTTTGTTTATATTAGTCCCTCTGTGTAAGGTCTTGCTGTTTACTGCTAAATTGCATGCCATTATGAGTACCCACTCAAGGTTATCCAGTTCTTTTGCATGATGTTTCAATCCTTTTCTGCATGTATGATGTTACTTGGTGTTATTGGGAAATTTCACTAGCATGCTTTTTTTGGTATAAGGTTAATTAAGGAAAATTAAAAAGCTTTGGCCAAAGACTCATTCTTTAGGAACTCCACTAGTAACCTGATCTGATAGCTTTCAGTTCAGCATAACCCTCTGCCATCTACATATTTGGTTCCTTTCCCGCCTCTTTCATCATACGGCACAATATCAAAAGTCCATACCCCATATGGCACAGTATAAAAAGTCCATATAAACTCCCTGCATTTCCTTTATCTAGAAAAATTAGCTGTCTTGTCAAAGAAAGATGTCGAGTGAGTTTGGCACAAAACTACCTCTGGTGAACCCATACGATATCTTCTTTGATGATCATCTGATCATCTGTTTTCTTCTTTGTCTTTGAATTTTGCAAGAAAGAATAATTATTCTCAGTAGCATGCTGGCTTTTGATCAGATTCATAGGCCTGACATATTCCTGATTGCTTTTTTCTCCTTGTAAATATAGGCACTATATTAGCTTTTTTCCACTTCTGAGTTTATAGATTTATTAAAAAACCTTTCTGCTGGATCTTTGATCTCCTTTGCCTGTTGTTTCAGAACACTGGGATGAAGGTGATCCAAACACTGCTCTTTGAGTGCATTTTTGGCTCCTGATTTCTGCTTCCAGCTAAGTCATTTGTCCTATATTTTAATGAGCTTGTGCAAGTTTATTTTTTTACATTTGGATAGATATTAAAGCTATGCTCACATTGGAGGTTGGAAGGGACCTCTGGAGATATCTGGTCCAACGCCCCCGCTCAAGCAGGGACACCTAGAGCCAGTTGCTCAGGACCATATCCAGATGGCTTTTGAACACCTCCAAGGATGGAGACTCCACAACTCTCTGGGCAACTGTGCCAGTGCTCAGTCACCCTCACAGTGGAAAAGTGTTTCCTNGCCTGACATATTCCTGATTGCTTTTTTCTCCTTGTAAATATAGGCACTATATTAGCTTTTTTCCACTTCTGAGTTTATAGATTTATTAAAAAACCTTTCTGCTGGATCTTTGATCTCCTTTGCCTGTTGTTTCAGAACACTGGGATGAAGGTGATCCAAACACTGCTCTTTGAGTGCATTTTTGGCTCCTGATTTCTGCTTCCAGCTAAGTCATTTGTCCTATATTTTAATGAGCTTGTGCAAGTTTATTTTTTTACATTTGGATAGATATTAAAGCTATGCTCACATTGGAGGTTGGAAGGGACCTCTGGAGATATCTGGTCCAACGCCCCCGCTCAAGCAGGGACACCTAGAGCCAGTTGCTCAGGACCATATCCAGATGGCTTTTGAACACCTCCAAGGATGGAGACTCCACAACTCTCTGGGCAACTGTGCCAGTGCTCAGTCACCCTCACAGTGGAAAAGTGTTTCCTGATGTTCAGAGGGAACCTCCTGTGTTTCTGTTTGTGCCCGTTGCCTCTGGTCCTGTCGCTGGGCATCACTGAAAGAGCCTGGCTCTGTCCTCTACGTACCCTCCCTTCAGGTATTTACATACATTGAGGAGATCCCCCCCCCGCCAAGCCTTCTCTTCTCCAGGCTGAACAGTCCCACCTCTCTTAGCCTTTCCTTATGTGCGAGATGTTCCTTCCTTTAGGTTCACCCAGACTGTTGTTGGAACCTAATCCCAGAAAGTCTTCCTGACTGTGTCAGCTGTATGGTTCTCGTGGAAGGATTGGAGCTGCCTTTTGTTGTTTTCCATTTTAATGCTGTGTTTGCAGAAGAAAGTTAATCCATGCAAGATTTTTTCACCAGATTGTGCGTGTCAAAATCTCATTTTTTTGTGCAATGTCAAACTGCCACTATCTTAGATTTTTAAGGGCTTTTTCATACACAATGTTTGAAAGATAAAGCTTTGCATGTCGAATTGTGTAAAAGAGAGTACTGAATTAATTTCATTGCCATAAACATCTCTCCATTTTTTTTATTTTAATTAGGAAAGAAAGCTTTTCTCACTTGAGACATTGTTTTAATTAACTCATGAGTCTCGTGCCATTCCTAGAACCAGTTCTGTCCATATTATTTATTTAATGTTGCTATCACTAGCTAGTATTAATGGAAATACATGTTAAAGAATAGCCCCAACTAGAGGCTGGCTGAATGTCATGATGTCACTGTTCAATCTAATCTTTTATTCTAGATCTAGAGGATCTGATCATTAGTATGACTCCAGACTTTTAAATTTGGGATTTATTGTTTGTCCCGTTAGAAATCCCAGACTGAAAAATATAATATAAATACAATATAAATTGTATATGTGATCTTTCCCGACTTCAAATTTTGTTTTGTGCAAATGGGAGAGTAATACCAAATTAAGAAAATGAGACTTTCATTGGCTCACCTTTCTGCGTCAAATCTCAGAATCCATACTAATCTGTATTTAAAAAGAAAACAATCTGGGGATGAATGTGAAGAGAGTAAAAAATCTCATGTCCAAATTCGGAAGTTTATGTCTATGTAAAATATTGAACACAGCTCTACTGAACCTAGAATTGGAACTGACAAACTCAGAACAAAGATTTTGAACATGTAACAGGTGCTCTCGTTTCACAGCCAGCCCTTGCTCAAGCAGTCATCTACTCATCATTGGGGGGAAATACGCACAGAAATGGAATTACCATTTCCAGAGTTTGGAGAGACACAGTCTGCGTTCTCTGTCTTCTTGCTGTAGTGGAAGAAGCCAATGTGAAAAATGAGTCCTGAAAACAGTGGAGAAGTGCTTTACAAGCAGCATGCCATCCTGAGAGAGAAAGGAAGCACCAGGGCTCAGCAGAGCTGGCAACTACATGGCACTGGGTCTGGCCTGTGTGGGGAGGAGGTAGGAATGGTGGAGTCCGTTTAGCAGGGATGTGGTACAAAAGTACTGGGGAAATACTGGGCAACATCATAATGCATTCAAACCTCAGGTTCAGAAAGAAACTCTCACTGCATATTTAGGCAACAAAACAAGATGCTGCTTGGTGCTGAGGGGCATGGAGGATGTCTGCATGTAATATTCTGATATACGGGTTTCTGTAAGATTTAAGAGAGTTTCCAGCAAGAGGCACCACCATTTCCCAGCATAATACAACTCTATGCAGAACAGCCTTTAGCTGATGTGTTCTCTGTGTGCCTACAATAGTAAAACAAGTCTAAAATACGATATTTCTTTGCTTAGAATACTGGTATGTCACTAAATTGAGATGTTCAAATTGTCATCTGAACCCTTTTACACCAAATGTAGCTTTTATCAAAACACTCAGTGATGTTTGTCTTCACAAATGCTTTCTCCACCCAAATTGAGCTGTTCTAAAATTATTTTGTTTAAAAAATGAAACAAAACTAAATGAAAGCCCCAGGAACTTTTTGTTGTGATGAAAATTTTCAAAGTCACATTCATTCAAAAACCTGAAAACTTCAGGACTTGCAAAGTAATGTGATTTTTGTCAAACATCAGGCTTATGAATGTTGTATTCTAAAAAATAATGTCTGAAATGTTAGGAAAAAGGAGCAGCCAAAAAGGAGCATTCACAAAGCTTCAATGGTAGTGTCAGTAATGCTCACTCAGGAGGATTTTTCTCACTAAATATTGGGTCAACTAAACATGTAGTACTCTCATTTTATACATATGCACGAAATAAAGCCAGTTTTAAATACACAGTTCTGTCAAAACCACGGTTCACTTGTCATTCTGATGCGCTGGTTCTGAGACTGTGCTTTGTCTGCCTGAAGTGTGGGCTGTTGCCAGAAGAGGTGTTCGAGCTTCGCTCCTCTTTTCCAGCTTATTCCCATCCTCTTCCTTATGCTGGCACCTGGATTTGTGGGTGATGCTGTAAGCTGACTCAGGAGACTGATTAGACTATAANATTTTTTTTTTTTTTTTTTTTTACAATCAGATCAGTTCCTTGTTCCATCTGATCATTTGGCCTTATAAATATTACCATTAGTGTTTTAAAATGGTACTGCAGCTTTCATCTGCACCCACTGGTAATGGCAGATTAAACTGACTATGTAAATGCAGCCTGGGGAGATATCTCTGCTGCAAATTGCAGTGTACTGTAGAGGCACCCGGACTAGTGACGGGTGGACTATTTTGGATATTTTGCTTCTCAGCAGTCCGCCAAGAGGAAGGGGAGGACAGGCTGTGCTCCTTTTCATCACATGACTGGGAGGCAGGTGATACCAGAGAGAAAATAAAAGAAACGGCAAGCTTAAAACTTGTCTGGTGGTTGTGGAGGCCGAGTAAACTCATCAGGTGGTTTTGGATAATGCTTATGTCATATCTGAACGGATAGAGAAAAGTATTATACGGGCCGTATGGTGTGTGAACCCATATTACCTTTATTATTTTTAATAGAAAATTTGAAGACAAAAGTAGTTGATGATCCATAGTAAATTTTGAGGTCTGTTGGTCCAAAAATTTTTTTAATCCTCCTCTGTATTAATTACTCTGGGGTCATGTTTACACGAGGGTTATTACTGTAGTACTGCTCTCACAACTTCAAGTCATGAATCAACTTCCTTGAAACACTTGAATAAAAAAGATGACTCACTGTACTTTTCTTTTAGTCTTTATAATGTGACTGTCTCTTTTGTTTCTTGGATGCTTTTCACTTCAGTAAAGATGTTTGCTTACAGTGTATTGTCATTAGGAGTCAGAATTAACATGATTTATAATGGATAAACAAGTTAATTCTTCGGAGCTGGTGTTTTAAAGAGGTTTCCAAAATGTTTCAGAAATACTCCACTAGTTTACCAGTCAGATGCATTAATTTCATTAATTTAGTTTTGAATGTAAGTGAAGAGTAAAATCTGTGAGTTGTTAGTATCTGGTATAAAACAAACCAGTTTTCCTGTATCAGCCTAGTTCGATGACCTGCATGATCAGTGACTTCCCACCCAAAGCTCCAGGTACAGAGTCTGGCTGGCCTGTTACCCTGTCCTCCAGGGAAGGTAACATTTACGACTTTTACTTTCATTTTTTCAGGTATTTTTCATCTCTGTCCTTGTCAGAAAGGTCCTGCTCAGCTTTTCAGCTGTATTTGCAGGACCACTTTTGAATGGGTAAATAATCCAGAGCTCTCGGTGA
The DNA here is from genome assembly GCA_013401315.1 of Balaeniceps rex. Taxonomy (NCBI): domain Eukaryota; kingdom Metazoa; phylum Chordata; class Aves; order Pelecaniformes; family Balaenicipitidae; genus Balaeniceps; species Balaeniceps rex. Next base: position 20,415 of record VYZW01027883.1, on the reverse strand, counting down.
GTTTCAGGGCTTTGTCTAGTACGTAATATTTCTTTCTAAGACTTTTCTACGATGGCAGTAATGTGCAACCACCTGCTGAAAATGCAAAGGAAAGAGCTTTGCCATGTCATAGACCAAGTGATACAGAACTATACACAGGCTATAAAACTTTCCTAACTCTTCAGGACACGTGGGTGCATGCAGAATTAGATATATATCGTGCATCAGAAAATGTCCGGGAACAGTAATAGATTAATGGCTTCAAAGTAGTTCTTGGAGCCTGCTTCTAAATCAGATGATACAGTAGTGCTGGAAAAACCAAGGTCTACACTCCTGTGGCGGTGAAAGCAGAATAGGAAATTTAAATTACTCTTTCACTGCCTTGAAGTCATTGTCTAATATTAGCCCTGTCAGTGCCTGGCTCTTTGTCAGCTGGAGCACAGGAGGAGGTGGTTACCAGCCAGGAGAATATGACCAAGGCTTTTAAATACTGTTGCTTGGAAAGTCTTATTAATGGCTGCATATAAGATCGATGCACAATAATTCTTTCAAGCAGTATCTTTTTAAAAGCCTTTAGCAATCTGTCATCCTCGTCTCCCTCCCCCCAGTCAGAGAGGCACATTAGTCAGGAGAAATCGCACGGTCCTGGGAAGTTTCAAACTGCGTCCGCTGATGCCGTCAGGAAAATGCTACTGTGCAGGGGCACAGGTGCAATTACACTGACGGCTGCTTCTCATCCTCGGCTCGGGTCACCCTGGAGGGACAAGCGGAAAGAATCGGGGAGGCGGGCGAGATTCTGTCAGGTGCATGGGAGCAGTACCAAAGAGAAAAATGGAATACCCTCTTCCAGGAGACAAAGATCGCGCTGTCTGTGAGTGTTAGCTCAACTTCTTCAAACCTGTGTTTTGAGAGAGGGGGGAGATTTCAATACTGTTTATTTTTTTCTGAGTTTAGCCAACTGTGCAGCATATCTTAGCCTTTGCTGTCACTGTGGTAGAAATGCTTAATCTTTTTTTTTTTTTTTTTTAAACTGATAATTCATAACTTGTTATTTTGGAGGTAGTTTAAGCTCCCACAGTGGTCTTGGCATATTGGAAACCTCAGCTTTGGAAAAATATATCCGTATTTCAAGAAGAGATCTTTAAACCTCTTATTTTGTGAAGAGACCTTTAAACCTCTTATTTTGTGCAATGGCATTAAATATTATTTTTCAGGTTATTCTGCTCCATTAGCTACGGTTGGAAACTAGAGCAGGGGTTCACTGGGTAGTAAATTTTTTTCATAGTAAAGAACATTGGGTGTGGGAAGCCCCTGTCTCTAATGGAGAAATCCTGAGTCATTTACTTCATGATGCATCAGCAAAAATAACTTGGGTGTGGCTTTGATTTTTCAGCTGCTATTGTAACAAGACTATGAAAGCTAACAGTGTCTTAATCTGATTCATGATTGCAAAAGTTTTTCTCAAAATACGCTCATATTGCACATATTAAAGTGCAATATCTGTGCTTGCAAGGCTGCAATAGATGTAAGTATTTGAGTAGGTATCTATCAAAAGTAAGCTCTTTTCCGAAGCTAGGAAATTCTCTACTATAACAACCTTTCCATCACATAGCAGTAGGCAATGTTTTATATGTTTGATTATCTTTTAATGTTTGGCTTGGTTTTGATTTTTTTGTATTTGTATTTACTGTAGGCTTAGAGTTGCAAACACTATGTTTAGTCTTCTGTTTAGGTGATGTTTTTTTCTAACAAAGTCAGTGCCCTATGGCAAGTGGCATTAAAATAAGCATTGGGAAAGGGTTAAAGAACAAAACTAATTTAGTGGACTGTTCTTTAATCCTGCATGATATATCTTGGGTTTAGAATGAGACTCAACCACTTTCAACACTGAAAAAAGGAGAGTTGTAATTAGGCATATGTATGTAAGTGAAATAATTTTTAGTAATATGGATCTAAAATAAATATGCTCAGGGAGTTATGAATGAGGAGCAAAGGATTTTCTTTCTTGATTCTGGAAACAGGAGCTTATATCAACCTATACTATAAATGTAAATGTCTAGTTACAATTGAATGGCTTTGCAGTATGACTGACTATAGTGAATTAGAAAAGTCATAGAAAGATAAGTGTGTTTTTTGTTGTCAGTCTCCACTGAGTCCCCAGAAAACCCTAATTCTTAAAATTTTCAAAAAGTATATTCCTACTCAGTGCATTGACTGTGTCTGACTACCTTCCTTCTGTTACTAACAAGAGTTTCCATCTATAATCTGTACGAAGTACGCTGAAGAATAATGGCATTTTGTCTTCTGTCTGTCCTGGAACTGTTTTCCATTTCCAGCCCACATTTTGGACAAATAGCATAATAAAAAAATGCCCTGGCTGTAAATGCAATGCCTGTCTCTTGTATCTAGGTGGTCTCAGAAAGTGACTTAGAAGAAGAAGAAACTTAGAAGAAAGTTCAGAAATAAACACAGCATATTACTGAAAAACCCTGTCTTGGTATCCTCACTTACTTTAGATATTTCCCATCAGTAACTGGTAGTATGATGGTAACATAACAATAAGCTGAGTTATTAAAATTTTTTTTCTTCTCTACGTTGTAAGTGATTCATTACATGTCATTCTACGAGAAACAACTAGAAATAAAGGAACCTGACTCAAACATGAGTAATACTAACTATCCTAGTTATTATCTAAGTTGAGAGTGGTTGAAAGTAAAGATTCAAAACTACATGGAAAAAGATTCCTCTAGAATAATATGATGCTGTATTAATAGGAAGATTAGATTTGATATTTTCAATTTCCTTTTCATGCCATCCTCTGAAACAACCTTGCTGTCCCTTTACCTCACATTCTAACATAAAAGCTTTCTCTCAAGTCTAAATTATATATTTTTTAAATTACAACCTATTACTGCTTGCAAGGATAAACTTTCTGATATGTTCTGAATTTCTTAAACTAAAAGTGTAGTGTCCATGATATATGCAGAAATGTAAAATCAGTTGCTCTTTTTTTTTTTTTTTTTTTAAATGTTGGGCTGTTGAAAAGAGGAATGCATGAATTTTGGGCAAAGAAAATTAGGAGAAAAAAAGGCAGATCCCTCCTATTTTCCCCAACAGAGAAGTAGATTTTTTTTTTAATATTATCATGGCATTTGCAGGTGCAGACAGCTGAGCTTGGCAGTGCTGATGAATGACAGCATGTATTGAAACCAAGGAACTTTTCTCACAGTTAGAAGTGCATGTGCAAGAATATGTGCATATCTGTCATCTTTTTTTATGGGAAAGAAGGCATTTAGGAGTGAGAGGTTTGGCTAAGGATGTAAGCTAGAAATTCAGAGCTATAATTTGTGGGAGATCAGACGCATTATGAGATTTAATTATTGTTTTTAAAGCTTTATGAAGGTGAAAAATGCTTTGTAAGCATTAAGTATAATACTTCTGTCTCTTGTATTGAAACAAGCAGTATCTAGAATAGGATATTTTAATGGTATCGTATTGCAATTCTGTAGTTGTGCAATTAATAACTTTCTGATTCTTTGATAATATTGGAACTTTTGTGTGAATGTTCACATACATAAAATCTACCCTTCAACTTTTAAAATTCCTTTACTGGATTTTCTAGCCATTACTTACATATGTCATGGGAGAAATTTGCTATAGACTGTTAGAGACATCCTCAGTGGGTTATACAGGCCACACAGCTTTACAGGTGACAGGCTTGTCAGTATCATTTAAAGTTGGGCGGTATCTATGACATGAAAGGTAATAAATAAATAAATAATGCGTGTTTTTATCTTCGCGTAGGCTCATGTATGTATGCCATCAGTGATATTTCTAATAGAGGAGTGTAATCTTCAAATTTTCTGAGCAAAATGTAAAGCCAAGTGTGCTACACAAGAGACCTCTCTTAATGGAAGAATTTTATGATCAGTTCATTAAGGTTCTTAATAATCTAATTTCACAAGGGCATCAAATCACTTCTTATTCAGTGCTTTCTTTACCCACATCTTACATGCTACTAATGGATTCAGAAAGGGGAGCAATGGTGGTTTTACTTATAGCATAAGGGATTTTAGTCACAGCATAGTTCTTGGTCATTTAAGTTAATAAAAAATTAGGGTTTCCAATGTGCACTTAAATTTTGCTAATAATCTTTTAGAAAAGAATGGGAAAGAGAACGTATGTGGAGTGAGATAAATGTGTTAGAGGAGGATTGGCATAGCCTGAGTGCTTTATGAGAAACTAAAAGAGGAGAACCCTTAGCTACTTGAAGGAATATGTGATAAACATTCAAGTTAATTTTTAATCAATTATCCAGAAGAGGGCCACAAAAATGATCCGAGGGCTGGAGCACCTCTCCTACGAGGACAGGCTGAAAGAATTGGGGTTGTTCAGCCTGGAGAAGAGAAGGCTGCGGGGAGACCTTATTGCGGCCTTTCAGTACTTGAAGGGGGCCTATAGGAAAGATGGGGACAGTCTTTTTAGCAAGGCCTGTTGTGACAGGACAAGGGGTAATGGTTTTAAACTAAAGGAGGGTAGATTTAGGCTAGATATAAGGAAGAAATTTTTTACAATGAGGGTGGTTAAGCACTGGAACAGGTTGCCCAGAGAGGTAGTGGAGGCCCCATCCCTAGAAACCTTTAAGGTCAGGTTGGACGGGGCTCTGAGCAACCTGATCTAGTTGGTGATGTCCCTGCTCACTGCAGGGGGGTTGGACTAGATGACCTCTAAAGGTCCCTTCCAACCCAAAGCATTCTATGATTCTATGATTTGCTAACTCAGTAATCAGAAAACTGATTTCCAGTTCTGAGCAGTGACAGAAAATTGCAAATCTACCCATAATGAGACCCTGTAAAAGCCTTCAGAAAGTTAATCAGGAGGAATTTATGTAAAACCTAGTACGGTGCCTGTGTTCCACCTTGATTACAAGAACAAATGAAATTATTCATCCTAGCTAGGGGCTAAAGTTTCATTAACATTTGGAGAGAGGGTGTATTTTTTACTATTTCTGTAGAGTAGAAAATGTACTAATTACAGTTAGATGGAAGGTTTTGGTGTTGCCAAATATCCAGTAAGAGGAAAGAACTGGGCATTCTTACATCTATGTAATATTTCAGTTACTAAATGTAGCATTCAGGATTTTAGCTAATTGTCTCTGTCTTCAGTGGACAGAGTCTCTGTCTGACTGTCTCTGCCTTCCTTCATCCATTTTTGTGAGGAAATGGAACCAATCTAAACAGCATTAGACCAGTTTTCTTGATCAGCTTTTAGAAAATTGTCTCGTCATGGACCCCAAAGCTAGGTGCACCCTGAGATAGTAGCAGAAAAACTCCTTGGTATATTTGGGTTCTTTTGCCAGCTGTCTGTATGTAGGTGAGTATCAATAAAGTAAAAGAATAGTCATGTGTCACATGATGGCTGGTGTCCTGGTTTTGGCTGCGTTAGAGTTAATTTTCTTCCTAGCAGCTGGCATAGTGCTGTGTTTTGGATTTAGTAGGAGAAGAATGCTGATAACACACTGATGTTTTAGTTGTTGCCAAGCAGTGCTTAGACTAGTCAAGGACTTTTCTTTTTCAGCTTCCCATGCTCTGCCAGGTGCATGAGAAACTGGGAGGGGACACAGCCAAGATAGTTGATCCAAACTGACCAAAGGGCTATTCCATACCATATGACATCATGCTCAGTATATAAACTGGGGGGAGTTGGCCGGGGGGCAGTGATCACTGCTCAGTGACTGGCTGGGCGTCGGTCGGTGGGTGGTGAGCAGTTGCATCACTTGTTTTTTCCTGGGTTTTGTTTCTCTCTTTCTCATTCTCCTTTTCATTGCAATTTTATTCCTATCATTATTGTTATTATTTTATTTCAATTATTAAACTGTTTTTATCTCAACCTGCGAGTTTTCTTTTGCCCTTCTGATTCTCCCCCCATCCCACCGGGAGGGGGGAGGGTGAGCGAGCGGCTGTGTGGTGCTCAGTTGCTGACTGGGGCTAAACCACAACAGCTGGCCTTGCTTGTGATGAGTATGATCAAGATGATGGACAGGTCTGCCAAGAGCCTAGATACAATTTTCTTGGAGGCCTGCCTGGAGCGAGCATCAAAACTATGATTTTGAATAAAACATTCTCTGTTCACCTACTGTTTTGTCTATGTGTCTTTGTCTAAATGGGGAAAATTCTGGCTGGTTCTGACTGAAACCTCCATGCTACCCTAAAGCCTCTTGTGTGGGGGTGTTCAGGTTGTTCCAGGTGTGCTGGCAGTGTGCAGCCTGGCTCTGTATGAAAGCCATTTTAAGAAGACAAGGTTATGCATATCCATTCATATTCTGAGTTATGGCCTGAAGTTGCTAAGCTAATTTAAATAATTCTCTTAAATAAGAGAAGCATTCTAGTCTATTATGTTTTCTTTTCAATTTTGATTAAGTAATTCAAGAAACGCACCTTCTTTCCTGCCAGCCCAGAACAGCAGATTGTTTAATGAGAGTTAGATGCATTTGAAAAAAGCATTGAAACATGGAGGAAGGGTGCTTGGAAAAAAGATAGTATTGAGTTGTCACACTGGAAAAATCCCCACAAGGAAATGAGTCATCACCTATCCCAGTGTTTTGCACAATTATTGTCATTGTGGGTGAGGGGGCTTGTCTGTACCTGCACAGGGCTGTGAGTTGGTACGAATGTCTGAGTTTCAGGTCATGACCGGACACTGAATCTGTTGTGAGTAACTCAAGGAGAACGTGCAAAAGTATGAATTGGCATGCTTTAAATAGGTAACAGTGATCAAAATAGCGCTTTGGTGATTGGGTTAAAAAAAAAAATCCCTAGAAGTAATGAGTTAATTTGTTCAGCTACTGTGAATGATGGCTTCCAAGTTTTATTGTATGGCAAGCAGTCATTTGAGATTCGGCCATGTTGGTACATGGTCATAGTAGACGTGCCTTTTTAACAACTTGCGCCAGCAAATTAATGATAGTTAACATAACAGTTTGTAGTAGATGTTCTGTTGGTGGTTGTTTCTGCAGACCTCTGCAACTGTATTTACTGTAAAGTTTTTACTTTTTACTTACAGTATTTTTGTTACCTCACTGATAGCATGTTAGAATTCTAATGTGTTCTTCCTATGCAGTTTGCTAATGTTTGTATACTAGTGTGGGACGTTGATAAAGTTTTTCAGAGGCCAAAATGAATCCTTAACTAACACTGATTGCTGAGATTTGTTCTTAAAAAAGAAGTCTCTTTACATCTCCTGAGTAGAACTGGAGTTAGCATAAATATCCTTTCCATCAAATCTGTCATAGATACTGCCAGATACGTGGATTTCAACAGAAAAATAACAGTTAAGTAAATCTAGATATCTGATGCAGGTAAAAACAAGAAAACTCAGAAGTCTGTATAGATAAATATCTAAACATGTAAAAACCCACTCTCTGGCAATCAGAATGCCATACTTTCTCTAAGAAGTTTTATTAAGGACTTTTTGTAAATGAGTAGTTTTGCCAGCAGCTTAAAAAAGATGGGGAGTTTTTTTGTTGGTCGAGTTTTTTTCCGTAACTGTGATACTCCTTTGCTAGAAGTGCTACTACCATGTGCGGAGAGCGCAGAAGCCTTTTTCTAATTTGTTTTTCCATTTCTGTAAAACACTCTAGGTACCTAATTAGGTTACACGAGGCTTCATTTACTGAAGTTTGAAAAGTTCTCTAGCTTTAAAGTTTGTTTCAGTAGAAGTGGTTCAAAGTATAATCTATTCAATTTTTATAAATTTAGGAAAACAGTGTCATTAAATGTTCTGGAGTCACACAAGAATATTTTAAAATATATTACCAAATACATAGCTTATTTATTGAAAACATGTAAGTTGTAAGCTAAAGAACCCTATCAGGTAACCTAGAAAAAATATTGCTATGGGAAAAGTTGATTGGTTGCATGCTTATTTCTCCTCACGCTGTTTTGTATGTTGACTCTCTTGCAGCCTCTTTCATTATGGTCAGGATAAAACTTAAGGGAGACATTTAAAGCAAAATTTTGGCTTCTTTGCTATTAACTGTGTTGGGTTTTTTTTCCTGTTGCATGGAATCACAGAATGGTTTGGGTTGGAAGGGACCTTTAAAGATCATCTAGTCTAACACCCTCTGCCATGGTCATGGACATCTTTCACCAGATCAGGTTGCTCAAAGCCCTCTCCAGCCTGACCTTGAACACTTCCAGGGGTGGAGCATCCACAGCTTCTCTGGGTAACCTGTTCCAGTGGCTCACCACCCTCATTGTAAAAAAAATTCTTTATAATATCTAGTCTAAATCTACCCTCTTTTAATTTAAAGCTGTTACCCCTTGTCCTGTCACTACAGGCCTTGGTAAACAGTCTGTCTCCATCTTTCTTATAATACCCCTTTAATTATTGAAAGGCTGCAATAAGGTCTTCCTGGAACCTTCCCTTCTCCAGACTGAACAACCCCAACTCTCTCAGCTTTCCTCATAGGAGAGGTGTTTCAGCCTTTTGATTGTTTTCATGACCCTCCTCTGTACCCATTCTAACAGGTCTGTGGCTTTCTTGTGTTGGGGACCCCAGAGCTGCATGCAGTGCTCTGGCTGGGGTCTCACTAGAGCGGAGTAGGGGGGAGAATCACCTCCCTCGACCGGCTGGCCACGCTTCTTTTGATGCAGCCCAGGGTACAATTGGCTTTCTGGGCTACAAGCGCACATTGCTGGCTCATGGCAATTTTTCATCCACCACTATCCCAAAGTCCTCTGCAGGGCTGCTCTCAATCCATTCATTGCTGGTTGTGTGGTTGCTGTATTCACAGTTGTGTTTTGTGGGAAACAGGGAATGATTTTTAACTTTTTTTTTCCTCATTTTTCTTTTTTACCTCTCTTTCAGAATTCCCCACTCTACCAATATCTGCAGGATTTGGGACACACAGATTTTGAAGTATGTTCTTCGGTGTCGGTGTCGCAGAAGGCAGAGCAATGTGCAGCAGCAGAAAGCCAAAAAGAGCGGACTGTGCATGCTGCCCAGAAAGTGAGCACTCTTCTGTTCCTGAGTATTTATCTTCTCAAAAGAGAACTGCATTACTTCACAAATAGGCAAAATCAGAGGGGACAAAGATAAATTTCTTACTGTATTTAAAAAAAAAAAAGAAAAAACAAACAAACAAAAAAAAAAACCCCAACCAGTTGTCATATCTTGTCTGCAAATGTGTTTGGAAATGCATGGTTTGCCAGTATAGTTTGAAGTGTTTCTTTCCACTTGTGTAAGCTAGGGAAGCAAGAGGCTTTGATAGTGAATTTTTTGAGTGTTGTAAATGATCTTATTTACTGTATATTATTATGTTTGCTTAACATGACATTCTGGGAACAAAACCTGTAATTTTCTGGAACAGAATATTTATAGTTCCCAGCCCTTCTCAGGCATTCTGTTGCTAAATATTGCTTACTCTGTGACAAAACATATTAAGAAAGAGGATTTCTGGGTAGTGTAAATACAATAACCAATCTGAATGAGGTAGTAGAACTGTGCTTAGGTTATGGCAATTTTCTAACAGCTGGCAAAGATCATCAGCTGATTAGCTCAGACTTCTTATTTCTCTATCATTTTAAGTAAAGGCTTGTGGATTTTTTTTAAATGTTTTTGGTCTTAAAATTATGCTTGAGAATTTGGCTGTTTAACACCTCCTGTAGCCTACACATTTTTTGTTTTCCTTATTAAAAACAAATGGTATTTTACTATTATTGGTAGTGTACAGGCAATGTGACTCAGATGAGGAGCTGTAGTGTGATTGAGGAGATTCCTCTTTTGAGGCAGCTGATGTAGGAATCTCTTTGCAACAAGTATATTGGAAATTCGGTCATTCTGTCTTCTCCTTAGCACCTAGATGGAGCATGCAAAGAGCAGTTATTTTCTGCCTACCTCTTTCACTTCCACAGTGGAGAGTTCAGTTTTCAGTGGACATGCTCCAGCTATGTGCTAAGCCAAGAGGAAAAAGAGGCCTCCATGCAGACCTCTCTGTCCTGGCCACTGCAGGCTGAGGTGGGCAGCACCTTACAGGTAAGAACCCAAACCAAGCATTCATGGGTTGATGTGTTGCCTCTGAAGAGTTACCATTTCTTTCTCCTCTCTCCCCACCATCTACAGTAGCTTCCATCTTTGTGTACCTTAGTTCATCTGGTTCTTGCCCACTGTGGCTTTTAACCTTCCACTGGAGCTCAGTTTTCCTGTTGTTCATTCCTGGTTTATATCTCTTCAGCTATCTTTAAATCAGAAGTTCACAACCCCTTCCCTCTCATTTGTAAGCTCTGCTTCTTCCCTGCTCCACAATGTTCCACCCTCCCAATTAGCTGCCTGTGAATTGGGAAGAGCATCCTATTTTTCCCAAACACAAGCAATATGAGTGGCCCTAAGATCTCCAGAAGGTCTCCCTGCAGATTGTGGTGGATGGAAGATCATATGACAAATGAGGAGATCTGATACTTTTCTTAGGATCTCTTCTCAAATAATGCCATCTTGATGTAGATCTGCTACTCAGTTCTTCAGATGCTTCAAGGAATTAGCCAAGTAATAGTCACAGTTAGTTAGGCTTTATTTCAACAGTTCAGTTTTCTACATGTCCCTCTTGTTAGGTGGGAAGTATTTTTTTTTTCTTGTGGGATTTTTAATCTATTCTGCTCTGTGTAGGATCTTAGGTGGGGTAGGATTTGGAGGTGTATGAATTGATGTGGATAACACTGGTCAGTTTTTTTCTGATCGGGGGGAAGAATGTATGTTTTTTTAAATGTTTGCAGTGTATACTTGCAAGGACTGACATGCACAGTCTTTGAAGTGGAAATTTAGAAGTTGCAGTGTGAAGCTTATTCATCTAGCAGTATTCAGAGAAGTGTTGGTAGGTCATATTTTCATATAGTGATATTCACTTCAACCACTCTGTACAGACTCTATAAACGTCCTCACACACTCATTAGTCTATTTAAAAGACAGGGTAATAAAACATGAAACATTTTGCTCTGGTCTTCAGTCCCGTTGGAGTCTATCTTCATGGATAGATTGGCCATAGTTTGTGTTTACCTGCTGGGCAGGTGCACTGCACGCTTTTCTTCACAGCCTTGATCCACAGTTTCTGAAACTTCTGTCTATGGAAGTGTGTCATGTCTCCCTTCTTTCATGCACCACTTTCTGATCAAAGATGAGCATGCAGATAAGATACAGGGTGCATATATATTGAGCAGACCTGTGAGTACCACTGCATGCCTAGCATATGGATTAGACAGAGCTTGTAAAAAAGTAATTGTACTATCATCATAATCCTTAAGTTTTGTACTGTTCAGCTGTGCTTTTGCAGAGCTTACAGTTTTTCAGAGAGTTCAGCAATCATGTAGATGAAAACTGCCAAGCATCTTCATACAGAAGTCCAATCTTGTATACTGAGGATTGGTGAGCCTAAGAAACAGCTTAACTGAGGGGAGTAAGAGAAGTGATTCTTGCAGTGTCTCCATGTTTCATTGGCTGGTTTCTCTAATGTAAGATTATTTTAAATTTAATGAATAAATTGATTTCTAGTTACTGTTGATGTGGATACCTACTACATTTGTAATAATGATTGCTTCTATCAGAGGTCACAAGGCGAGGCTGAATTTAATTCAGGGTTTAACTCACAATTTTTTATACTTTAATGTAAACTACCTTTAAAAGGATTAATGGAAATATTAGGTCCACTACGCTTACTTTTCAGAATTGTCAGCTGGCACTCACCATAGCCCTCAAGAAACCACCTGAAAATATATTTTCCCTTTAAAGCTATTTGCAGTTTTGTGGTACATTTACATTGAAGATACCTATTTTGGCTTAGTGCAGGAAGACTTTAATTAAACCACTGCTAACTGAAAATTAGGGTAACCTATTTCATTGTCTGGTTATCTGTTTGTTACTATGAAGTAGTGCATGGACTATCGCTTGTTAGCTGCATTACTTTATTTTGCATAATTACTTTTGTGGAAGTCAGTAATGCAGTGTGATGCTGTGTTCACACATATAATTTCCACTGAATTTAATAGAAAAGGGCTGTGGGGTTAAGAACCTCACAAATATTAAGATATACTGCTTTTAAAAGCCTCAAGTATTCTGTTTTTTCCCCTCCCTTCCCCTCAAGCATTTTACACTTAATTTTATTGTGTTGGAAGCAAGTCCTGCAGTATTGTGTCAGATGTAGAAGTAATTTGTCATGGTTTGCCTTGCAACTTGAAGGGAGTGGGTGTGTGAAAATGGGATCTCCATTTCTTACAAACACCAGGATGACATTCACATTGTCTCATCTCTGTCTAGACAAGGATACATAGTGGAAATAAGGAAGAGACTGGTGTGTAATTTCTAGTGATAAAATGTCGTAGGTTCTTACTGCTGCTGTTCCAGTACCAGTTTGGGAAAGTTAACACTTTTCTTTTGTAATCTGATGTCAGAAAGTCTGGTTTTGTTGTCCTGTGTGCCATTTTAGTAAGGTGTCTCAAAAGGAAAGAGAATGAAGGAGAGGCAGGTGGCCACACATTTAAGGAAGTGGACTGGATTTAGGAGGATCTGAGGCTTTGTTGCAACTTTTGTATGACATACAGGCAAATCATTTACATTCCCATCCAATCATTTCCTCATTTTTACGTGAGACTGTTATTACTTCCCTTCTCTTGGTCTTCACTGGCCTAGTCTACTAAAATTATAAAATGTCTGGGGAACAAGTGGTTTCTGAATTCTGAATAGGTATCTAGCCACAGTCCTAATATAAAATGATCTTAGTTGAGGCATAGTGTAATGCAAAGTATAATCACATGGAGTAGATAATGTTCCATGCGGAGTGATGCCTAGTATGTGTGTATCATTTTCCTTCTGTTCTGAAAAACAAGTTTACAAATGCCTTAAACACTTTATTAAAATAAAAATAGAAAAGCTGCAGTATTGCTTTATCTTTGAGTTGAGATTGTTTACTCCTCTTGTATTCAGTCAAGTAGGATCCCCGTGCAGATACAATCTGGTGACACGTAGCAAGATTTTGGCAAAGCAAAGATCTAGTTTGGGATCTTCAGGGACTGAAAAAACAAATCTGGGAAAAAAAAGAAGAGGTTCCTAGTGACTGATACAACCATTGCTGCTGTGTCTTGCTGTCCTGTCAAGCAGAGCATATAGTTCAGTGTCCTGGTTTCAGCTGGGAGAGAGTTAATTTTCTTCTAAGTAGCTAGCATAGTGCTGTGTTTTGGATTTAGTGTAAGAAGAATGCTGATAACACACTGATGTTTTAGTTGTTGCCGAGCAGTGCTTAGACTAGTCAAGGACTTTTTCAGCTTCCCATGCTCTGCCAGGTGCACGAGAACCTGGGAGGGGGCACAGCCAAGATAGTTGATCCAAACTGACCAAAGGGCTATTCCATACCATATGACATCATGCTCAGTATATAAACTGGGGGGAGTTGGCCGGGGAGCAGTGATCGCTGCTCAGTGACTGGCTGGGCGTCGGTCAGCGGCTGGTGAGCGGTTGCATCACTTGTTTTTTTTCCCTGCGTTTTGTTTCTCTCTTTCTCGTTCTCCTTTTCATTGCAATTTTATTCCTATCATTATTGTTATTATTTTATTTCAATTATTAAACTGTTTTTATCTCAACCTGCGAGTTTTCTTTTGCCCTTCTGATTCTCTCCCCCATCCCACCAGGGAGGGGGAGAGCGAGCGGCTGTGTGGTGCTCAGTTGCTGACTGGAGCTAAACCACGACATTCAGGCTTAAAGAAAGGCAGAGGCATCAGTTGAATTTGAAGCATATCTTAAATAGTGCTCTGTATGTGTGGTTTTGGTGTCTTTTTTTTTTTTTTTTAAATCAGAACATGGTTTTAATGAACATTGAGCTGAAAATCTGTAAAGGTGCTTCAAGGTTGTGTTGTGAGGGCTGATGAAATGCCAAGCTCCCATCTGAGGGAGTATAGACATGTGATTTAGCTCAGTAATTATAGGTGCAGTGTTCCTGGCTGTACCAATCTCTGGAGAAAGTTACAGTTAAAGTTCTGGTCTCATGATCACTTGATACTCAAAAGCACTGTTAGCAAGAGCTCCTAGACGTGTTTTCTGGAATTAAATCCTATTTGGGTAATTCTGCTTGATCTTTAAGGAATGTATTTCTTCCCATTTACATTTTTCCTTTCTCACTCATTTTCCTAGACTGCTGTGCATATCTGAATGTTTAAATTGATTTTACTGTTACACCTTATCCCATCTTAGATGTGATAATATTTCATCACTAGAACAGGGCTGGTGCTGGAGGCAGCTACTGGGGGTTGTGTTGGGGCTAGCCCTCAGTAGCTGTGCAGGTGACCTGATGTGGAAGGGCAGAGGGACCAGTCCTTTGCCTTTGTCTAGGGCTCCCACCCACTTAATGCTAGCTCTGGGTGGCTGGAAGGTATTTAATATATAGCATTACCTTCTTTCTGAAGTGCACAGAATTGAAAGGTGCCAACGTGAATGACGATATTTTAGATACCTGCTAGTTTGCCATTTCAGGTTCATCCTGTACAAAAGAGAAATAGTCCTTAGAATTTTATTTTAGATTCAAATTAATGCACCTAAAATGTGCATGTCTGCATGTCCTATGCTATTTTTCTAAAATGTTAGGAGTTATATATCTTTGTTACTCAGTTTACAGAGAGTTTCACTGGGTGGTGTTTCAAAGTTGTAAGAATACTCCAGAAGCATTGGCAACATGACCTGACTTGGGTGTTGATGAAAGCTGTTTTACTTGTCAGTAACACTCCCAATGGGAACACAAACTGTGAGACACTATTCCAAGGATCTGAATAATGCAGTGTATTACTGTACTCTACTGGGTTACAGCCCAAGACAGTGGGTTGTCATGTTTTGTGTTTTCAAGCACTGACATGCCTGTTGAGTATTTATGCAAGCGCATATTTTTATTTTTAAACTAAAACATGGAAAATAAACCAAAAGATTACTTATGTAGCACGCTAGTATGGGATTTTTTTTCAGTCATTCCGCAGTCTAGTTTAGTCAGCTGGTAGCAGTTTAAAATTATCCTTGGTGTAGATTTAAACATTTATGATAAAAACCCAAAGACTTACAAAGGCTAAGCAGTTGAAAATGCTAGGCTCCAAGAGGCAAAATTTTTAATAGTAAACGGGCAATTCTTTCTGTACTCTGCTTTCAAAGTACTGGCAAAAGTACTTCTGAATGAAGTATCTGTCTGCAACACAAATGCAGAGCAAGAACCTTTGTTTATTTAATCTCAATTTTCTACAAATTGTAATTGGAAAAAATTGTTTTATTTTGCACCACTTTACAGGAAACTTGGAGGATAATCTAGTGCTGCAGTTTGTGACACTCTTCTCTTCCAACTTATGTCAGTGCCCTTGAGCAACATCAAAATACAATCACGTGGATTTATTCCATAGTATAAGAAGTGTGGATTGCTGGGATAGCTCCTCCTTATAAGCCATGATGAGGTCTGTGTATCAGGAAGAGCTATCATTATGAAACCCCTATTGTTGGTTTGTCTCTCCAGTGGCCTAAAAACACTTCCTTTTGGCGTAGCTCTGCAATTCTAACTGTACACAGAAAGATGAGGCATACATAAAGAAAAACTTGAGTTAGGTTACCTAAATGGATGCCAAAACAAGTTATTTCAAAAATTGTTGAAGCATAAGGGCTTTAGGGTGACAATTTCTGATGTTACTCAAAGCTGTTCTGCCCTGGCTTGTTGCATCAAACTTGTGTGACACTGCCTTTCAGAGTGCTGTCAGGCTCATCACAGGGCAAACAGCAAAGCTCCAAGCTCCTGTTGCTTGGTTTTACTCTTCTATTTCCCACCTTATAGTTGGGGGAAAAAAAAGAAAAAAAACAAGGCGGGGCGGAACAAGAAGGAGAAACGGAAGAAGCTGATTTAATGCAGACACCCTTTATGCATTAAGCTATTATAATCTGTTTGGTTTGTTTTTTTTTTAATTTTGAAACAGTATGCCACAAAATGTAAGTGCTCCACAATTAATTTTTTTTGGCATACATTTCAATCGATTGTATTACATGTCAGCAGTCTGAAGATTAAGAGGTAGGGCCTCAGAATTAATGAAATATGTGTAAGTAAATATTTTGAAAAATACTTCCTGTCAACTCAGTCTGAGGAAAGTAGATATATACAGTGTGTGTCAAAAACTTTTTTTTTTTTTCATTGAATGGCTGCAGAGTGAAGAAAAATCATGCATATATTTAATTATAATCTTTCGTGCATTGTATTTTAGGAAAATGAGTAAAATCTGTGATGACCGAGAGGGAGTCCCTCTAATTAGTGGCGTTCAAAGTTATGTTTACAGCTCAGATGAAAGCGTGGATTTAGGTTGCATGGGAAGCCGCATGGAGACAAACTACCTGATAGCACACACTGGTTGGGACAGAGAGTTTCTGGGACAGTTCCTCTTCTTACAGTCACTCTTCCCTGTCTCTGTTCACAAGTCCTGCAGACCCTTGTCCTCAAGCTGCAGTGGTCTGCCAAGGAGAGGTTGTTCCTCTCCTGATCTTTTACTTTTCTTCAGTCCCTGTCAGCCATTTAACTTCACTGCTTTTTTTTTTCCTCAAGGAGAGGGAAAGTCTTTCATATCGATGCAGTAGCTGCCAACTTGAGATCCAACTAATTCTAGCTGCAGTTATTTTTAACATAACAATCCTTTATGCTCCGAACAGGTGGGGTTACTGAAAGCTTTATTTCATGCTCTTGTGTACAGGCAAACTGACGGGAAGCAGATGTTCCTTTAGCGTACTCTGAAGTTAGGCCAGACACAGTAAGCGAAACTTCCTTACAGGTACTTGGGTCTGAGTTAACAAGAAAAGCAAATGCAGAAATAAAGGAATTGTCTGTTGTTATTTATTTATTTTTGGCTTTGTGTTTGGTTATTTTTTTTTTTTTAATTGGAGTAATTTCTGTTCCCTTCAGCAAGGCATCCTGTCAAAACTAGTTGAGTTCTTTAGAAGTTGGTTTCCTTTTCCACAATATAAGAAAAACGATGACATACTTCACCGACTGGTAAGTGATCACTTTTTTTTTTCCCCATTTCCTTTCCTAATGCACAAGTCTTCCTCTCCTCTGTACCTCATCCTCTGAGCTCCATCTTTGGTCTGTACTGTTGGTTTTGGCTCTAAGAGTTTTACTACTTCTTCAGATAATACTGATTCTGGTTTTCAGAGTTACCGTGACAGGCAAATTAGGCACACAAGAACAGGAAAAATATCGGTACCCAGCTTGAAGATGTTAAAAATGTGGAAGAGAAGTTAAAATAAAATGTGTGAGAAATTAAAGAAATTCTTGAAAGCTGAAAGGAGTTAACCTGCAGTGTAGCTACCCCATTCAGTGGAAGGCAGTGTGGAGATGCTGACAGAGAAAGTCTCTATGTTTCAGCCTAGTGCCTTGCAGACACAGCTCAAGACCGAAAGCTCTAGAGGTTCACCCTCTGTTTCAGCTTGTTAGCTCAAGGCATAGCACCACTGCAGTGCAGCTGTACTACCCCGGACCCATCCTGGCCTATTTGTTTCTTCACTGCTCTCCACAGTGCTTCTGCATTTCATAGAATCATTTGGTTGGAAAAGACCTTTAAGATCATGGAGTCCAACCATACCTGTCCACTACTAAACCATGTCTCTAAGCACCTTGTCTACCCGTCTTTTAAATACCTCCAGGGATGGTGACTTGACCACTTCCCTGGGTAGCCTGTTTGTGCAAAGCGAAGCAAATTAAGGCACCTCTGTTACAATGTTTCGGAACACTGTTACACATTAAGAGCAGATGACATCTGTGTAGCAGTCTGGCTGTAGGGAGAGGCAAGAACAGTTCTCTGTACTACCTATGTACTCTCATGTCAGCACTTCAGAAGCAGATTGGGTATCCATCTGCCTCACCAGAAGTTGTATTCTCCTACTCCTGGACCCTGCAGGAACTTTTAGGGCCCAAGTCAGCCTGTGTGGGGTAGACCTGAAGGGTGATAGTTCTACCCTGGATAGTTAAAAATAGTTTTATGTTGCCTTTACAACTGTTCTCTGCAACACCACTTTCTAGCCAGTTCAGTCTCTAGCCTGGGCTTGTCCAAGATCTGCTTTAACTTGCACCCAGCTGCTTCAGGTTCCTAGTCTGGCTTGCCAATGTCACATTAGTCAGACTGTTCCAGAATCTAAAAGTTAGAATTTTGATTTATTTTTTCCTACTATGATATAAAGATGATGTCTTCAAATGTAGCTTAAAAAAAAAAAAAGTTGAGCAACATGAGAAGTTAGGGGTTTCCATTTCTCAGAGAGTTCTGCCGAGTCCAGTTGCTATCTCTTCTCCCTTATCTCAAGAGGACAAAATTTCCTCCAAAACCTCTCATTAGTGATCTTTGGTTGTCTTTTTTCTTCCTCCCTCTTCCCATATGAATCAAAGGTATTATCTTCACAGCTTTTTTCAGTCTTACTTTCTTGAAATGGAGACACAACCAAAGAATACAGAAAACATGTTTCTCCTGCTGCATGCTATAGTAGGGTACTGAAATGACACAGGATGCGTTGGAGGAGGGCAGAGTTTCCTCTTGCACACAGTCCTGAAACAAATGTTTTCTATTAAAAGTAGAATGCAAGTTGTCACGAATGACATGAAATTAAACTTTTGACTAGCTATCTTATGGTTTCATAAATAATCTCATTCTGTCAATAACAGAACTAAACAGATTTTGTACTACAAAATGTCATACTTCTGTTAACAACTTCTATTAGAGGCTTTTACAGAAATATTCTCCTTTCCCTCCTGTAATCTAGCTAGATGCAAAGATGCATGTGTTCAGTGTTTGTTGCGTTTTGTTATGACATTCTTAACTTGAAGTGTTTTGTAATTATAGTTTGGTGCAGTATGCAAATTAAAATTGGGGGGGGCTTCTCTGATGGATATATTTGTGTTCAAGAGCTGTGTATTTGTCCTGAAGAGCTATAGCTGTAGGGAAAAAAATAGCAGATGTTTATCATGGCATCAAATCCACAAGTAACTCCCTGAAGTTTGCCTGGAGTTTAGCAAGTGTGAGGTCTTCAGAGTCCCATCCTGTTTCATGTTGGGATCGAGTTCCCTTGGGAAAGGCACAGAATCCTGCAGGAGAGGACTTCACTGCCTTGGTTGGGGCTTGAGTCCAGTGCATTGACCCTACTGTTATTAAGTGTCCACAGGTGACTTTTTGTTAACTAATTTGTAATAGCTCTCTTTCTTTTTCTAATTTTTGTTTGTTTGT
>VYZW01027879.1:34688-45800 GCA_013401315.1 Balaeniceps rex | reverse complement strand
GTTGTGACGATGGCACCATCCACGGAGCCATGTATTAATTATTATCTGGATGTACCTTATACATATATATACACACATATGTATTGTCATGTATTTTTGAGAGCTACATTTTCACAAAGTCGGTAGATAGTTTCAGTTGTCTCTTCTGAGCTCATAATTGTACAATTCATAAGCAAATACTACCCTACAGCAAAAGTCACTGGAAAAGCTATGCATTAAATGAAAAAGGTGGGAGGATTATTTAGAATGATCGATTAAATTTTCAGCTTACCTCCTACTTACTGCCAATGATAATGCTTGTCCTGTGCTTTTTACCTGTGGGTGTCCTCATCTCTGTAAAGCAGATTTAGACATTTAAAGGAAAGAGATGACTAAAGTTACAGGCAGAATAAAGCCAAATCTTCAAACCTGGATTGATTTAAATGGTTGATTTAAGTGCCTAAGGTTTACAGCCCTCTGGTGTATATATAACATTAATATGGATTTCCCAGTCAGTGAGGGCTCTGGTAGTTACTTGTCACAGAATGGCGCTGTTTTATTTTATCTTACTTTTTTCCCCAAAACCTGGTGCTGGCTCTGTACATGCATTTGTCACAGGGAGACCTGTCTGGAGGCAAATGAGGTACCTGTGGTGCCTGGCACTCTGCCTGTTCCCAGAGGCTTAAATGGCCTCTTGCATACAGTGCATAGCATAGTCTACAGCCTATTGGCCCACTCAGTCTTCCCTCATACCATCCCTAGACCTCTGCCACTCTGCCACAGTGTTTGCCACTATGCCAGCAGCGCACAAAACATCCATGGCTGGGATTTTTGCATCTCAGAGGTGATGAACCTAGTGGTGCTACCACCTCGGCCTCCTTTCTTGGGCAGCTGATTTCAGCAGTGCTTGTGTGGAGCCAACACTGGTAGGCCTGCCCAGCTCCAGCATGCACTGGGCCTCACTCCTCATGTGGGCTTTGCCCATTAACTAGTCAGATTGTAGGTCAGGCACGTTGGATTTTTTGACAGGCTGCTAGGGAGCCTGGGCTTTTGGTGGCCATAACTCTATTATATCTTTCTCAGTTTCTCAGGCAAACCAAAGCAAAAGCTTTGACTTGGGAAACTCTACAGCTTCCACTGTACATGACTCATGAACATTTGCATGCTGCAGGTTTCTGGGGTGCTTCCCATGGATTCAGGATCTTACTTTTTTTGACATCCCTTTGTTTTCACTTTTTTTCCCCCCCCCCCCCCAGCCAGAAATCTGGAATCTGCTTATTTGAGCTATGCTCAAAGCCTTCAGGGATTCTGCTCTAACTTCAGGTCCCAGGGCCCAAATTCCTGGGTCTTGGCTTCAAATGAGCGTTGATTTGAAACTAAGAAAGGAGCTCGGAAACCAGCTGAAGGATTGGTGATGTTTCCCACATCCATAAAGTGATGCATTTTAAGCCCACAAAGATGGAAAACTATTTTGTGTTTCTAGTATATTTTTCAGTGCCTATTGATGCTGAAGTGATCTGTTAAATCCTTCATCACCTATGCTAACCACAGCCCTCTTTTTCAGAATCTTCTTTGAGACTGTTACCATAATCTCACTGTAGTGTTAGATGGTTGTACTTGCTCACCTTGCGTTTGCCACAATAATTCATTAAAAGAAATGGTCCTAAACCAAACTCTGGTCTGGGAATTACCCTGTGGACCGTAGGAAAGGGTACAGGCTCCAGTGCCTGTGTGTCACTGAGTCAAAGCTGTCAGCACAGCTCTCTTTGGAAGCAGGTGTGTTTTCAAATCTGAGGCTTGAGAAAACAAACAAGTTTAGGCTCTCTAAACAGATTTCCCCTGTCCTTTCCATTGTGCTACTGTATTCTTTTATGCCTATTTTGAGTGTGATTAAAAATGATAAATGTCTTCTGTGGGGCTGAGGCACAAGCACACTTCTCTGTGCTCTGAACTTTCCAGAAGGGGAATCTAGAGGAGCAAAAGGGGGATGTTGTCAAGGGACCATTCCCAGCAGTATTGATTGGCTTTAACGCCAGTCCTTTCAGAGTGTCTTTACCCTCCTCAGGGAGAAACATTGTCCATTTGGTGTGAAGAATTTAAAAGCTTTTTTTTTTAAAAAAAAAAAATAGGCTATAAACTCATGCTGATTCCCTAGTGAAATTTCTCGACAGTATCTGCACTGTCACATGTTTTACTTCGTCTATGGACTAAAAAAACCCATACAAGACTGGTTGTTACATCTGTGCCCTTGAACCACTTTTTAATTTATTAGTAACGTATTGAATAAGGATGAAAGTTTTCCATATCCTTTCTCAGGCCTGTTCCCCACTCCCCCATTTTTTTAATTGCCTCTAGTTCATTCCCTCTTGTTTCATTAGTTGGAGTGATTTTATTTTTCGGCAAATATTTTATTCAACAGGGAATATGGCTTAGGTTTTCATAAATTTCAGCTCAACTCACTAATTATCTTTGGTCTATAAAGAAAGATTAAAAAACAAAGGTTGGACCAGTCATAAACATATAAATAAAAAATTAAGCCAGATAGTCTGGGAGAAGAAAGAGATGCTGGAGGTGATTGTCTCTCCCAGCTTTTGAGATATTGGAGACCTGAGTTTAAATCCTGTATTTGCCTTTGAAAGTGTGACTCTATGTCTCCCGCAGGAGTGTTGTGACAACCATACTACATAATATTTGACTTTGTTTCTCTCATTGTTTCTCTGATAACATTATTGGGAGGACACAGGCTGTTGCCTCCTCCTCACAGGTTCTGTGGTTGTTTCTGAGGATAACACAAAGTACACAAAGAATTAAGGGATTCCAAAAATCAAAGCAAAACACTTTTGGAGCTAGTTGTACAAAATATTTTATTCTTCATAAAACAAAAAATGCTTAAGTTCAGTGCTATCCAGAACCAATGTTTTCTTTGATGGGAAGTGAGGAAGAGTGGAGGGATATTCTTTTGAATAAAGTTAATTCACTATGATGCATCCTTAGATCCACCATCCTGTGTATGTCTATGTTACTGCACTCCACTAACTTTTGGGACTATGTTGGTGCTCTGTGTTTGACCCCCAGTAATGTCTGGGAAAGCTTGGCACTAGGCTGGAACCTCAGAGATGGAGTCCTTCCTTCTGGATGGCTAGCCCTAGGCACCAAACCCAGATATTTCTGCAGTCTGGGAAAATGCAGATAGCTGCATCTGAATGCTGTAGCAATGAAAAGCCCTGGTCTACCAGAAGGGTGCATTTGTGGACTTGTTACTGAGAATCCAGTTGCAAGAGAGACAATCTTTGCCAAGAAAGTTCTGTCACATGCTGCTGGCTTGTTAGTCTCCAGTTATATTGGAAGCATATCTGTCACAAGCAAATCTCTCAGATGTAAAGTCGACTGGCCTGATCATAAAAACAAGTTTTCCAGGGAGGTATCCACTACTTCTTGATGCAGGTAAAATGGGAAATATCACAAGTAGAACATTTCTCACAACATTTTGGCATTTTGCTTCTACGTGCAAAAGCATGTAAAAATAAAATTATCTTATTTGCAAAGATTAATGGAACTCGTCAGAACCACTACAAATGTTTCATTTCGGATTTGAGTGAATAAACAGCTTAGATTCTTAGTACAGCCAAGCATTTCTTAAACAGTGAGCCTAATGATTTGGGGAAGTTATTGTGTTCCTTTTGTTCAACAATAAGAAATTAAGAGAAAAGTGGGGACAGCAGAGAGGTAAAAAAAACCCAAAATAAAACCCAGTAATTTTTTCTTCCTTGCTGGATAAGACTTAGTTGGATTCAGCTAAAGTAGAACAATCTGTCATATGCTAAACATAATTTTGAGTATTAAGTGGAAAATGGCCAAGAAATAAATGACCAGATCACCTTTCTCACCTAAAAACAATGCTTTGCACTCCTAATAAAAAAACCTCAAGCCCCCACATATTTCCTTAAGCATCAGTTTTACTCCCTATTAGGAAACTATGAAAGACTAAAAATCTGTCAGGAGCTTTCCTGTCTTTGCATGCTTTTGCATGGGATCCATGGCAGAAATGGTAGGGTGCAGCCCAATGCCCAAACCAAATTAGAGACGGATTTGGGAAGTCTCTATTTCTGTGTTCTTTTCACTGTCCTTCTGTCAGCTGTTATTTGAGCTGGGAAAAGTTGCTTATGATCTGTGTGTGGTTTTGTGCCTGTCTATATAAATGCATTAAAACTATGTACCCACCTTACATTTTCTAATAGTGCAAAGCTTCCATGAAGTGTGAAGTTTAATAATTTGCAAAGAATATACTTATACTGCATTGTAGTTACATGGGTTATTTGGTGTACTCCTGCAAGATAACTTCTTCCCTTCTGCCTCTATTAATGTGAAACAGAACAACTCACAGTTTAATTGCTTCCCTTGACTTCCCACAAAGCCCACTCACAAGAGGAAAGAGAAGGCAGATCTGGAACATCGCTGGTGGGATTTTTTTGTCACCTGTAGAGAGATTGCATCAGAAAGAAATCTGGCCTTAGGGAACCCAGGGGCATGAGGAGTAAAAGCTGCAATGTGAGTTTGTACAAACTTGTAGTATAACCTTGATTTGCCTTCTTTGACTTATTTACTTACAGACACAGGCACACACACAACCACCACCACCAGCCTGAGACTGAAGTGGGTATCAGGAGCCCAAAATTCTGGAGCTTCATTCTAAGTGGCAAGTGAGATTTGGATATGTTATTGCAAGAGCTGTTGCAAAAGATGTGAAACTATAGTGTGAGAAAAGAAAAGCTTACAGATGTAGAAGCTGTAGAAGGAGTAGGGGAACAAACATGGCCAGCTGTTGAAGCCGATTTTTTGGGACCATGCAATAATTAGGTTTACAGGGACAGAAAACTTATACCAAAGTCAGTTTCAGAATAGAGGCCTTTGGTATGAATAAACCTATACAGTAAGAGTAGTCAGTACAAAACAAGTTGCAATCCATCCTTAAACATGCATTTAAACACCTTGCTAAAGGGAATTGTTTGCAACAACAATGCACGCTGAATCAGATAATTAACTTTTGTAATTCTGTAAATATTATCCACTGTGGTATCCTTCCATAGTAAATTTTAAGGGGTTGCAGGAGTACCTATAGTCTTATGCAGTGAAGCATAAAGAATCTTCAGAGAAGCTGATGAGAAGCTTCACTCTTTTTTCAGTTAGTCCTTGATTATGCAGGATCAGAGAAGTTCAGCAAAGCCATCTCAATTCAGCTAGCTGCTGTTGAAAGAAGCTTTGCTGTTGTCCTGGTTTCAGCTGGGTTAGAGTTACTTTTCGTCCTAGTAGCTGGCGTAGTGCTGTGTTTTGGATTTAGTATGAGAAGAATGCTGATAACACACTGATGTTTTAGTTGTTGCTAAGTAGTGCTTACCCTAGTCAAGGACTTTCTTTTTCAGCTTCCCATGCTCTGCCAGGTTTACAAGAAGCTGGGAGGGGGCACAGCCCAAGACAGTTGATCCAAATTGACCAAAGGGCTATTCCATACCATATGACGTCATGCTCAGTATATAAACCGAGGGGAGTTGGCGGGGGGGCAGCGATAGCTGCTCGGGGACTGGCTGGGTGTCGGTTGGCGGGTGGTGAGCGGTTGCATCACTTGTTTTCTTTTCCCTGGGTTTTGTTTGTCTCTCTTGTTCTCCTTTTCATTGCAATTATTATTATTATTATTATTATTATTACTATTACTATTATTATTATTATTTTATTTCAATTATTAAACTGTTCTTATCTCAACCCGCGAGTTTTCTTACTCTTGCCCTTCCGATTCTCTCCCCCATCCCACCGGGGAGGGGGAGGGTGAGCGAGCGGCTGCGTGGTGCTTAGTTGCCGACTGGTGCTAAACCACGACAGCTGTACCAACTCCCTAGGAGTCTCTGCACTGTCTTCTGCACTGCGTCTATGTCCCCTCCCTTGTCTTTCTTATTTGACCAAGCTGATATCACTTTAGTATGTTCTTGCAGCTTTCTTCCGCAGAGGTGACTTGGGAGTTGGTCTTCAGTGGCTTACGTCCACAGGCAGCAGCTGATGCGACCCCTCAGACTGTTGTAGCTTCAGATGCTTTAACTTGCAGCTGGGCATACAAGGAGATCATTTGGCACTGCTTGAGAGGTGTGGATTTGCTACATATTCAGGTGCCATGGCCACAGATGTCTTTTCTGTAGAAAACACTTTCCATTTTTTTTGTCTGTATTCCTTGTCTGCTGCCATTCACTGTAGAGCAGTGTCTTCTGGACAAACAAGTCTCAGGATGGTTTGGCCTTTGTAAGTAACTGCCTAAGTGGTGCTGAATAATTATTTTCTCGACTGGCCTGCAATATGGTGTACTTAAGTATCTTCTAACTTTAGCACCTATACTTTATCTAAACCACCACCATTGGCACATGACAAGGTCATCAAGAAGTGATAGGATGTGGGTGCATGGTGCTTGTGATCAAAATGCTGAAGAAGATACAATCCCAAGCATTTAAGTGAAACACTTAACCCAGGTTATTATATCATTCAGAGGAAATATCATTTAAGCAGATAAATAGAGTTTCTGAGGACATTTCTCAACCACTATTGTTTTTCCTAGCATTTGAAGAATTAGAAGACAGCACTGTGTTTGCTTATAAATGTACGCGCTTCCCCACCTGACTTACCTACACCAGACAGCTTTTTGAGGTAGAGCTATTGTTTGTGGTCCCTCTGCATGAATGATGGTCTGTTGCTTCCCGCTAATCGGATGGTCACCTTTAGCAAGTATTATTAGTGCATGTGTAAATTCAGTGAAACCAATCTTGCCATACAGACCCCTGTAATGACTGTGGGTATGCAGAAAGTTGCTTTTTAAAAGATGGATTAGGAGCAGGCTTTGCTTTATGAGAGAACTGAAAGGAGGTGGGGGGGCGGTGGTGTATGGCCTTGCATTCTTCTGGTCCTCGAAAGAGAATACACAGTAACTCTATTATAAAGTCAGGATTATGCAAATTTGAAAAATAATTTTTGTTGGCTATAGCTGGAATCTATGCCAAAGCACGTCTTGTGCAAGGCATCTTGCTCTCTGAGGAGATAGACCTGTTGAGTATTTGACTCTTGGCCAAATGATTTCTTGCTTCATATTCACAGCTTTTGAGAAAGACTGTGGCTGATTATTCCATGCAAAGCACAAACCAGCCTTAACACACATTTTCTACAATATATCTGAAAATGAAGTTGAATAGAAAATCATGAAGAAACAGAAGTTACAACAGAAGTTGGCCTTATGGCCAGCTATGTTTTCTTTTTGACACTTAAGTCTTTTCCTGGCGTGATAGAAAATTCTGGAATTTATTTAATGAGCTTCTTGAGCATCTCATTTTGGTAAAATAAGCATGAAAAATATAAACATATGTCGTTATGTTCACCAAGCACTTGAAATATAAGAGCAATTACTGGTGTCTCTTGTAATTCAGGAGAGTTGCCAGGTTGTTGTAATGACTTACCATCAGAATATGTTACAATAATCTGTACTAATAACCAATTTTCCATGCATTTTCAGGTTTCTCCACTGGCTTAGGAGAGATACATGGACAATATAATTATCTCTGAAAACTGGAGGCCTACAGTGGAGGACAACAACAGTCAGTGTTTGCAGCTCACTGGAAGAATGCTGGCAATTAGCCTTTGACAAAATGGAAAGTTGCTGCAGTATGGAATTATCATGGAGAAGAAGGTGGGTCCCTGAAAGTTTCCACTGAATGAATTGTGTGTGTAAACAAAGATACATCAACTGTCAGTCATTTATATTGCATTCCGATCTTTATTTTTATATTTATTTTCAAGAAAGCCTATCTTGTGTTATGCACACTTGAACTCAAGAATCAGGATCCGCAGGGACCATATGCTCACATAGAGCAGTTTCACCCAACCAGAGTAACAGGGCCATGAGGGGGTCTCTAACACAGCACAAAGCTTTGGGAGAGCTTTGACAACACCGAAGTAAGGATCAGCTGAGAAAAGATTTAGGATTTCAGTCTTGAAACTGAGTACCTTGCTTTTTCTTGACAGCATATTTAGCATAGAGTTATGTGATACAGCCTGTAGTTTACTAGGGATTCAGCCTGTAATTTACTAGCTATGTATATAGAGACTGTCTGCTGCAATAATGTTGTTCCTCATGAAAGGGAAAATGAGTGTCCTCAGTAGTCATGAAAACAGCTATTGTTCGTCAGACTGAAGTTCTATGTCACTCTATGAGAACAGCTATCATACCTCAGACTGAAGTTCTGTGTCGTTCAGTGTAATGTCAATGAAACATTGACAGCTCTGTAGCAACCAATCACCAGAAATCTGGTGCGATCCAGTGTAGTGGAGGCATACATGACAAAGCTGCACCACATCCATGGTGGATGCTCCAGGCCTTCATTTATGTAGCCTGGATTTTTTTTTCCCCCTAATTTAGCACAGCATTGCTTGGTGGCTGCCTTGCCACTTTTACCTCTGTAAACAAACTTTTTCAGCCTACCTGTGTACTGTACAGAACATGGACAGATGGAATGGCAGCACCTGTTATTGCTTTTGGCTGCCTTCCTTAGCTTGAATTTATCATGCTGCCCTGCATAATTTTATTCTGTAGAACATTTCTTTAATCTGTTTCCCTATATGCACTTCTATGCTGGTATAGTGCAGTGTTCAAAACAGGGACTTCTCTCTGTGTCATGTTTTTTTCTGCAGTTCTTAAAAGTCTTCACACTTTTAACCCAAAATATTCTGTCTAGTATTTTTTGAAGCCTATTCAGGGTTGCAGGTGCCACTGTATTGGGGTGGGATCATCTAAGGCTTGGTGTAAATCATTATGATGTTTGTTGGTGCAGCAATGTCAGTTAGTACCAGCTGAAGACATTAGACTATGTTCTCTCAAATGCTTATTCCAGAGTGGGCTTTCCTTTGTGAAAAATAATGATTAGCCATCTGTGAAGAAGGAATGATGTCATGATGAAAATGCAGAACTGGCTCCCAAGCTGCCTTTAGCTAGAAATTAGGTGTCCTGCTCCAAATAAAGACCAGTAGGAATCTTTTAGTGCCTAAATCCTTTTAGGCCAGTATGAAAACAGCAGGGGTTTTGCCTAAATTTCCTCCTATGGCAAATGGGGGATACCTGAGAAGATAAATGGACTCATACTTGCCAAGTGTTTTGAGCTCCCTCAATGGAAAGCACCAAAACCAAGACAGATGATAGAAGGTTACTTTGTTTGTAACAATGTAAGAATTTGTTTAAAATATTTCAAAAGAAAAAGGAAGGAATATGGAAAAGGTTAGGAAACACATATCAGAGAGAACCAATGATAAAAGCTTAAGAAGGACAAGGAGATAAAAGCTATACAAAAAATGCCAAAAGGAAAGAGGTAGGAAAAAGCTTGCTGAACAGCAGGTAACACAGAAGAAGCCTAGGGCTCCACAACACTGTGGTAAAAAACAAGAAGAGGAAAAATACATGGGAGAGAAACTGCAAGTTAAAAAAGGCAAGGTAAGGGAACAGTAGACAAAAAAAAAATATGTAGGGAAATGAATTGAGCAGGTTATCTATTATTTTATGTGCAAGCCAGCTTAGCATAATTTTTTTAGGCTGGCTAAGAGGAATTCTGAGTGCAGAAAACCTAGGGATTGTGCAGGTAGCCTGCAAGAAGGCCTTTGATTCAGTCCGAAACTCAAGGAGATGGAAAGCACTGAAAATATATTTAACTGCAAATAGAATCACTGTTTTTACGGCTTTAACAACAGTCATGGGAAAGACAAATCTCACCATTCATTATCAGCCTAGTCACCTTTATATCCAGCTGGGGTACAAGTTTATGCATAGATAGGCTTCTGTAGCACAATGTTTTGTTGTTTGAGTCCTGCCATTGTGCACCATCTTGAAAAGAAGTCAGTCTGGGTAGAACATTATCAGCCACCTCTTCTACATTTATATGTTTTTTGGGGATTTCCTTTGACCTGTCTGGTCATGAGGTGAAGCTAAGTAGACATCCTTTTAATTGTAAAACTTTAAGAAGAAAGTCATAAGACATTGCTCTATCTGGGCTATGAACCTCTACCTGAAATAAAAGAACAAAAGTACTCCAAGCTTCAGTTCTTGGAATTAGAAAGAACGTGGAAAGTAGTTCTGATTATCAAAGTGTCTTGGAACTTGCCCAAGACTATGAGAAGTTGAGTTAGTTCTACAATCATCAAGACTCTTATTACTTTGAAGATACTTAATGTGGCAACATTTTCAGTGCTAAAGATTGGGACATTCCAAAGTCAAGGGCGAAGACTGCCAACCTATACTCAGTGACACCAGTTCGTAAGATTGTGATAAGAACTAAACAATGAAATACAGGAAGAAGAAAAAAACAATCAGGAGAGGCACTGTGAATAAAAATAAACAAGACATAGAAAAAGTTGCAGCAGCTAGGTTCCATGGGATTCCCTTTACCATGATGTAGACCATTTCCAACTCATTTCATACTGACTGGTTCGATAATTTCCATTAGGTTGCTAGACTTTCTGAGCTAATTAACTAAAAGTGTGTTAAATGAAATAGGAATGATTGGACCAGATAAATCCTTAGCAAATGTCTTTTTTCAAAAATAGTATCAGGATTGCCTCTTTCCTCTGCCCTCTATAAAATAAAGTACTTTATGAGTCAGCAGGATAAGATCAGTTTTGCTTGTATTCATGGTACTTGGATTAATCTCACCCAATGATATTTTGAGATTTAGTGTTTCTATCAGTTTGAAATGGAAAACAACCTTCTAATACTGCAGATGCATTTTATTCATTGTTCCTTACCTGCTCGCATAGCCTAGATGCTTAGCTGAACCCAAGGGGGTCTCGTGAAGCCAAGACCACAGACAGCACGATCCGAGACCATCTCTGCAAGGGATTAATTCTCAGTGTAGATGAGAGCATTTTCATGACCACACCAAGCTGTGAAGGTCACCAGAAACCTCTACAGCCTTTCTAATGCTGCATGTGATTGTTGTAGTTAAAGCAGACAGTTTAGGAACCAAAAGGCAACTCAGTGCCACAAGAGGCACAAAAGAGAGTACGCTGGTAAAAATCAGTTGTTTTAAAGGTGACACTGTGCTAGGAATCAAGTGTAAAGCTGCA
>VYZW01027879.1:0-22814 GCA_013401315.1 Balaeniceps rex | reverse complement strand
TCTCTTCTCTTCTCTTCTCTTCTCTTCTCTTCTCTTCTCTTCTCTTCTCTTCTCTTCTCTTCTCATGTATTTTCTTCTACATGGGAATGAATTTGATAGTCTGGGACACAAATATGTTGGTTTTCTCCCAGCCAGCAGTGACAAATCTATGCCTACTTTGCTCTGGGGGATTACTTCCCCCCCCCCCTTATACCATCTACATCTTTACCACTCCTTCTGGCCTATGTGACAAGCATAACAACAATTTCCTCAAACTTGCTGCTTATCTGAGGCTGGTATAAAATATCATTGGTCCTACTTTTAGATTTTAAATCCCTAAATGATTCTGTGCATGTCCTTTTAAACACTTTTTTCTCTGATGTCTGAGGATTTCTTATGCATTGAAACAAAGCCACATTTAACAAATTTAACCCTTTATTACCTAGTATAATTTTAAGGGGTAAAGCCACTCTATTAGCTATTACGAACCATTTGGAGCAACTAGTGTTACCTGCAGCACTGGCCACAATTACTTTCTGCAGTGGTGTCTGCAGCAATCAAAGTTCACATTTTGTCTGACACCATATAGATAATTTTTTTAAAGAGCTTGCATGTGTGACATAAAATCTAGTTCTGGATATTTTTGCTTCGTAGTTCTTTTGTCAAGTACTCCAGAGACCATGTGTCTAACCATCATCAGATCTTGCTTAGTTTTTATGCAACATTGCAATCATATATTTGAAACCAAAATACTTCTGTAGTCTTTTTGCTTGTGGGAAAGGTTAGGCTGAGAATTGCCAGGTCCCTTAGGCTGTAAAGAGTTTTATGATCAGTTTTAGCTCACACAGTTCTTCCATGCATGAAGACGTGAAGCTTTAATGGCTATGGAGTAAAGCCAAAGCTTCCTTCTTTATTTATGTACACTAACACCCAATTTCTTTTATGGATAACTGACTACTCTCCAAGTCTGACTATACAACTTTGAAAAAAATACCAATATTCTCAGTAGAAGAATGCAAGGACAAGTTAATTTTGCACTTAGATAAGATACCATATTTCTGACTGGGCCATCTTTGGTTAATGCCTTCAGATTTCCAGATGTTTTTGTAACAGTTAAATCTTATGTCTGTTAGATAGTTTTGTAGAGCAGCATTCAGAATGCTCAGGCAGGTTGACTGAGCACACATTTCTTTACATACTTCGTGTTTCAGGTGAATCTGTACTCCTTCATCTTAGTGTGGCCAGCCTATATCATCTTGCCACATCCACCTTGCTCTGCCGGATATTATTTCCATCATAAGGAATTTGCATGGTATTTGTTTAGCTTTTGTCCTACAGCTTGTTTTCCACTCAAGGTTTATGAAATCTCTGACTGCATTTTTCTCATTTTTTTCTTAGATCAAAATGTCATGATACAGGCTTTTGTACTGTATATGCTATCAGAAACGTGCTTTATCTTTCTATGAAGTGCACAGCCCAAAAGAGAACAGTTACTCCCAAATGAGGTGTTGAAGCTAGGTGAACATTTGCTTTGCATCCCATGTAGAAATGCATTTGGTATCAATCACCTCTCCAATGCTTTCTTCTTGTATATGGGGAATATTTTCCACTGTTTAAAATTTTTGTCTCCTGAGTGTACATGTAAGTGAAAACTCCATCCTTTTTTCTGTCAGTGACTATGCCCCATTGCTGGAGCTCTGCTTGCTCTGTGGGTAAGTGCTTCCACCTCATCTCCTTTCAGTTCTGAGGGATTTTCTTGGTAGCGTGCTGGGAATTTGTCTTGCAACCCTGATCTGAATGTTTTTGAGATGTTACAGGGTTAGATCAAAGCTCTGTGCTGCCCTCTGTGTTGTGTTTGCAACAGTGGACAATAACGGATGCCTTCAGAAAAACGTTAAGAATAGCATAAGCATATCTGCTTCCCTCTCCTGGGCTCCAGTAGGTTGTTCCTGAGTTGCTGAGCCAGAGATGGTATCATTATTTAAGACCAGCAGGTTTTTTCAGTTGCTGGTATCCAGATTCTGGCAGTGTTCTAGCTTGTGCATCAGTTCCCAACTTAAAAGTATGTAATTGTCACAGTTGCTTCCAGACTGACAGTTCAGTTCTCTGCTGATGCAGCATTGTCCATTGCTCCTAATTACTTCTACAGAGATTCCCTGTGAATTAGTGGTGTTGCTGTTATTCTCTTGTTGTTGGGTTTTGTTTCTTGCTATGCATGCTCTTGTACCACTTGCAAACTGCTGGTGAATGGCATTTACTTGTAGTTCATGCACCTATTTCCAAATGCAGGGCATTGTTCTGACTTCCGTTGTTTTCACACTCTGCATATCTTGTTGTGTTTTTCATTGTGAGGGATTTGTTTTTCCTGTCCTTTACCTTTAAAATCTTTGATTCCCTAAAATATCAGCTTTTGTCTGGATTGCGTGACTTCCTTTGCTCGACAGATGCGGATTACCTTGCAGAGGATTAACTGCAGACCTTCCAGTAGACCAAGGTTTACTTCTCTGAGCCAGGACTCAAACCCTCAGAACTGGCTAATGAGCCAGTTGGTCAGAGATTAGTCACCTTCTCCTCTGCTTTTACTCTCGGCTTAAAAGCATCACATGTATCTATTTCATTTTTATAGAATGCCTCACATTTCTGTAATGAGCCTCAGAATGCATCTGTCTTGGCCAAACTAACTGAAAACCATGGAAAATATGAACTGCTTTAAAACTGAGTATGGTCAGAAACAGTGTTGTTTCATCTGTCTCTGCTGCTGCTAGCAGTTCCTTGCAGATAGAGATTTTTTACATTTCTGTTCATAGGAGGGTTTAGGCAAGTATAGAAATTCCTGAGGTGCCTCTACTTTTTTACCAATTGGAGTAAAAACTTACCTGCTTTGCAGTCCCAGAGCTTCAGCCAAGAAAGTAATTTATGAAGAGATGGAAAGCTGGCAGCTTTTTTTTTTTTTTTGGGTCTTGGGTAGGAACACACGCTATTCTTGGTCAATTACTTTGCTTGGGGGACAGTTTATATAAACTTAGCTAATAAGCAACCAATAATGTCTGTCTTTCTGCTACCATACTTCTGTAATTGATGTAGCCGTAGAGGAAAGCCTCAGAATGATGTTTTCTTCCAAATCATCCAGGCTGTGTTCAGAAATATGCCTCTGTAAATCTGTTGAAAATGGCAATATGTTGCTGAACAAAGAGTAAATTCAGAGATCCAAATATATGGTTATGGTACAAAAGCAAATTCTATCCTTGAGCAGTGCATACTTTTCATATATATTAGTGGAAGATTCACAGAAGGTTAAGTAAATTAACTAAATTTTTAGTCTAATCTGTGAACCATAATTAAAAATGGAATGCAGGCCTCTGCCTTGAAAGTGCCAGACCCACCAGTTCTATCAGGGCTTTAATTCATGTCAGCTCCAAATTTCTCCAGGGCCTACGGTGTGAATGGTATTTTACTCAAGACTCAGGTACTACCTGCTAAATTCACAACAGTTTCCAATCTGAATTATTGTAGCCCATAGCCACAATAAATTATGCTAATTTGGACTAAAGTACTCCAAATCCAGAGTAAGTGTATCCACATGGAGAATTAATCAGAAAGAATGTATTCTGATTATAAAAAGCTGTTTTAAAATGAAATCCCTGCGAAGGAAAAACCCACATGCAAACATATTGAAGGCAGAGCGAACTAATGTAATTGAAATGCTGATGGACCAGAAGAAAAAGGAGTTTGACAAGTAAAGTGATTAAAGAGCGAATGCACAAGCTTGCAGGCAGAGCACCTATGCCTTACTGTGTTGCAGGTCCTTGTTGCTTGTCTCACCAACTGAGGCTGTCTTGCTCAGGAGTTAAGTGGTTATAAGTGAAGTTAAGGAAAGAAAGGTGGGTATCTAGGCTGTGTAAATAGGTCTGATTTCTCTTTCAGGGCTCTCAGTGAAAGGACTTCCAGGCCAAGGGAATCTTCTCTATTGTCTTAAACACCAGCTGAGTCTGGTCCAGGCAGTGCATGTGTCTTGTGTGTGTCATTGAGGCAGCTGCAAGGGAAGACTGAGAAGGGGGAACACCCCAGTAAGATGCTGAATTCAGCTTTTCCTAGTGAATACTAATGCCTAAAAAATTTATAGATGGATGTGTTCATTGTCTGAAGCAACTGCCTTATGGATTTGCTGATCGTGCAGGAGCGGTATGCAAAAAGGGGGGAGGAGGAGGGAAGGAAGGGGGGGTGGCTCTAGGACCCATGCGAGCCTTCCTGAGCAGGAGGTGGGAATTCTCCTCCAAGGCAGCAGGAGCCCGAGCCCAGCCTCAGAGTTCCAGCGGAGCCCGCAGGAGGAGACGGGCGCGTCCCCTCCAGAGCCACACACCCGGCTGGGACCTGCCCGCACCCCGCAGCGCCATGAACCGGCTCCCACAGCTGGTGCTGTGGGTCACCACCGTGGGTAAGTAACTTATTTTTCTTCCCCCATCTCCTTATGGTGCAAAGTCCCTCTTATGCCCAGGGACTCAGACTTATTTCATTGCCTGTTCCCTTTTGCCTTTAAAACCAGTAAAGCATTATTTTCAAAACAGTGGGGAAAAAAGGAGATGGGGGGAGAAAGTACTAGCATGAAACATATATAAAGTGGGTGACATGAGGGAAGATAAATCTTGATGGTTATTGATTCTAAGTAAATTTTGTTCACTGAAATGAATAGGTGATCCGTAGTTTTAGAAGGGCTGCTGCTGAGTGAGGCTTTTAGGCTGGAAGCAGGCGCTGTCATTGTACTAGGGTTCAGCATGAAATTAACAGCTATACCCCAGGACCATTTTGCTTCTCTGATAACTGGATTGCTTTCTCTGGGACTGTTTTGGAGAGGTGGGAGAAAGTAATGCTGCAGGAGTAGTGAAGGTTGCTTACAGGAAAAGGTGTCGTTTGGAGAAGATGCTTTGTCTAAGGAGAGAGATGAGGGAGACAGATAAAGGGAGAAGGTATTGGGACTATGAAAGATGGCGTTACGAGCTCCCACCTAGAGAGTGGTGCTCAGGCTGAGTTTTGAAAGGAATCTTTCTGCCACTCTGTCATTGTCAGATTTGGTTCTGAAATGCAGCAAGAGGAATGAAGTAACAGTAGGAGAGAAGGAGGGAGATGTTAGGAGGGAAGCTGCAGTAGTAGGAGAGAAGTTGGGAAGCGGCAGCATGCACATGAGCAATGATGGGAGAAGGTAGGAGTGGGACACATTTACTATATGTGCACAGTGGCAAGCAAACTCATTATGAAAATTAGGAGAAAAACCTGTGTCAGGACATGCTGAACTTCTTAGAGAGCTGAAGTTACAACAGTACCCCCAGTGCAGAGACAGGGACGTCATCTTGACCCTTAGACAAGGATCAGGAGACACTTCTGTATTTCTCAGTGTAACAAATCATATTACTTCCAGGCAGGGAAGGAGGTAAAGCAAACAGGTTGTTGGGAACTACAGCTTGCTCTTGCTAGTGCAGTGAAATTCTCTTGTCTCTGGCTAAATGCTGAACCTGTATATATTTTCCTTTGTATGAAGACATGCTGGGACATCAGATTTTAAGCAGGTTTCATCATTTAGTTCTGTTTACAATTGAATGCCGAGGCATAGCACAGAGGTTTTGATTTCAGGCTTTTTCTGGCCTGTTATTCCTATTGGGAGGAGGTTGCTTTACTGTCAAAGGGTCCCAGGGCAAGTGTACCCCATGCAAGCAGAGCTGTGTTCCCATAGCCTCAGTTCTCATGGTATGTGGTCTCATCAAGAGCTGCTAAGTATCATCCCAGTGGTTTTGGTGGAGTGACTTTCAACATACAAGTAAGGTTAGTGTAAGGAATAGTCATTATGTTTGCTGTATCTCCAAGCCTGTGATTTGAAGCATTAGGACAGAGATAAAAAAAGGTGTGTTTCAGAGAGAGCGAGTAAAGAGCTAAATGAAAACAAACGTGCGTTTTACAATCTCTGTCCAATCCTCTGCCAAAAATAATCTCAATCACCCAGGGAGACACTTGGATGCATGAGCATTTAACTGTGTAGCTGCTGTCACAATCTTCACATGGGGGTTGCTTGTCTCACTGGGTTATTATGGTCAGCTCTCAGACTCTGCAGTCAATCATTTTAAAAACCACTTGTGTTTCTACTGAGGAAGTTTTCCTGGAGCATATTCTCGGAGCGGCTTTACATTTCCTTCTTTATTTGGAAAGCCCAAGGTCTTGGTGATGAGGGAATTTACAGGTCCACTTTTCTCTCTTTTGTTTTACTGGCTGGCATATGCCTTTCTAATGAGCTGTATCCTAAAAGGGTAATTTCAGAGTTCCCATCCATTGAAAATTTTTGACACACCAAAACACTGGAGGGGGTCAGAACTCCTTTTGGTGCAGAAATTAAGACTCTATGAGAAAATTCAGAAAGTTGTGGAGAACAACAACAGAAAAAAGCCCTCAGAAAAAGAACTCCAAAAACAACAACAACAACAAAACCAGGAAAGGACTCAGTGCACAAATGTGCGTTGTTCAGTGTCAAAGAAACTTCACAGTCGTTTGGAGGCCGAGGTTGCATGCTAGCCTTAGGTCTCAGGAGATGGCTAGGAAGAAGGTGAAAAAAAGCCACCGGATGAATATGTGGGAGAGTTTTCTTTTTATTTTAAGCACCAGCACTGCTTTGAGTCTTCATATTGGATGGTTTTTCCTTTGATTATTTGAGCTTGGTGGAGGGGGTAGGTCAGTCCTTTTCTCCTCTATGAAAAACTGGGTTGTGCTTGGCCGGATGTTGTGCTCTTGCCTCTGGGTGTGGAGGGCAAACTGTCTGCAAAATTACAGCACAACATACATCCTGGGCAAACCTCAAACACCTTTCCAAAAGGGCAGTCCTGTTTATGTCATTGCTCAGAGTTTAGCTATTGAGTATAACCACAGTTCTTGAGATAATATTAGTAGAGGCATTTTGTCAAGTCTTTCTTTACAGCCCCTTCCAATACTTGTAGTGGAGCTGTCACAGAATAGGATATGTTATGTTTAATTTCAGCCTGAGGAATGGCTTTGGGTTTCATTGAATCCTTTCTAAGGGAGAGAGGCATACGGAGGTTGATGGCAAGTTTAGGAGTAAGACAGCCAGCCTTTTGTCTGTTTGTTTGTTTGTGGAATGGTATATCAGCATGGCAATGGTGAATGCCCTGTTCCTGGATACTACTTCCTCCTTGCATTTGTCTAACAAACTGTTTTCAGAAGCCTGGAAGGTTTTCTTCCTCTCCCTGGGTTTGCCTGCCTCTCAGAATTGAGCTGTCTTGTTTTATAGGGTGAGTATAAGCTGGTTTAAGTTTAATCAGTCCACACATGCATGAAGATGCTTATGTAGGAGTACCTCATTTTGTTGTAAGCCAACTTAAAGTAAACCAGCACATCTATCTCACTTACACCAAGCAGTAAAGGTTTGTCTATCCCTTTGTCTGTCTAGAGGAGAGCATGCTAAGAGTGGAAGGCACAGGGCCCTACATTCTCTTTTGCCTTTTCATTGAAGAACTTCTCTCTTATTTTCTTTTTCTTGAGCATATCTCTGCTCAGTTAAAGTAGCATATAGGTACAGTAGTGGTTTCAATATTTTCACTTAAATAGTTCCAACCAGGACAGCACCAAATGATCCTTGAAATTTGTCTTAGGAGTTAGGTCCACAGTCCTTTACTGTGCAAATGACAGTGTATCTACAGATACTGTGCCCAGTCCGGATATGCAATTCAAGGCACTATGACTGTCACTGAAAGTCAAACAATGGGAGGATGCCTTGAAATAAAACACGAAAGTTCGTTTTAAGTTACAGACATTACAAAGTTGAGGACCCTTTGAAATACAGTGGAAAAGGATAGGATAGATATGTGGGAATCCCACAGTAAGGGAGCACATGCAGACAAACACTGGGGATTTGTAAACTACATCAAGAAGACTAAGGTGGAGGAGGAAGAAACCAGGTAGTGAGCTGTGTGTACTGTTACTTTAGAGCTGAAGACAATGTCTTGTGATCAGCCATAGGAGAAATCCATCTTTCTGTCAGCCTTACATAGTTTCATAGTTTCTAATTGGTCCATAAGATCAAAGTTGGAGAAAAGGATGCCCCACTCCAGTGATGTTTCAAAAGCATTCCTCTCCCATCCCCCAGAGTCCTAGACAGATACACAGGAGGGTCCCTGTCTTCAGCCTGCTTGTACGTGTGATGAGGTGTACACTGGCTCTGCTGGTGTGTAGAAGTGCATCTGTGATGTCTGTGACTGAAGTGGAGAGAAATTTTCATCTTGAATTAATTTTAGTGAAAATTGCTCATGTGGTGACACTAAAATGCTTTATAAAGCGGTGTAGGTTTTGAGCTGTTATGTATGGAGGTTTGCTTTGTGTGTGCACCAGTTAGTTCATATCGAGACATTCAAATGAGTCTAGCTGTTTTAATGTTTTTTTTTTAATTCAAACTTTTGCTTAGAGAAGTCTTTTATTTAAAAATCTTAAATATTTATTTCAAAATCTTAAAACATGATTTAGTATCAAATGTTTAGTTTTGACATGAAGTGTTATAGTTCAACACTCCCTGAAATGTATTAGTCTTTGCAATTTTATAAAACTTCTGAAAAATTGTCAGGTTGACCTGTGACAGATTTTCTTTTTTAATTTCTTTGGGCTTGCAACTAACTTGGAAAATTGTGTATTAAAGCTGCTCAGTTTTCTTGTAATACCGCATACCGATTTGTACCTGGATTTGTGCATGCAGGTGGTTGTCCTTGGGCTGATGTACTTTACTGCACATGTACACA
This sequence comes from Balaeniceps rex, assembly GCA_013401315.1. Lineage (NCBI taxonomy): Eukaryota > Metazoa > Chordata > Aves > Pelecaniformes > Balaenicipitidae > Balaeniceps > Balaeniceps rex. The sequence continues at coordinate 14,052 of VYZW01027879.1, read as the reverse complement.
GTGGCTGGTACTGTTGTTTGTAGCTTGGTATTGGATTGAATTCCTCAGAAATAAAGGAAACAAAGATAACTTGAACTTTCTGCAAACCTCTAGTAAAAGCAGAAGCACAAAGCTGCTGCTGAGAGGAGAGGCAGGTGAGCTCTTTCCAGAAATAAACGGAGAGGAAGGAATCCATGGGGTTCTTACTTAACGCAAATTGATGGATCTCTATGGGAGTACAGCTACGGTGGTGCAACATCTTGCCTTCTGTATCTGGAGACTTATCTGAGACTCTTACGAGTAAGCATGATTTCTGTATTGAATGCTTGAATCAGAGGAGAAAAATAATTACATTAATTATGTTAATTAATTGGATCAGGCTTATAGTCTTTTCCTGTCTCTCAGCATCAGTCCTTCCTCTTACAATTCCTCTTCCTCCCATTCCATTATAATTGCTCCTGTGCTTCTCTCCTCTCCTGACGTGTAATGAACCCAGTGCTTTGATGTGGCCTGCTATCAGCAGGACAGGAGGTGCACAAAGATGAAACCTGTGGCAGGTAGGATAGCAGGCCAGCTTGGAAAAGTGGTAAGTTGAGGTGTTTGATAAGAGGTGGCTTGCAGCTGGTCTGACAGATGTGCTCTGAGTGAATAGGGAGAACCAAGATCTCTTGTGAGAGTGGTGACAGGTCACACCGGTGGGTTATGTGTGTGCAGTAGGAACATGTAGAGCCTTTGGTTCAGATTGTGATTGGTTCAGCACCATTAGGGGTCAGAGGAGCTATGCCTGGGGAATGCAAGGTTCCTGCCTTTTTGTGCCTGATGTGCAAGGGCAGAGCTCAGGGTGTAGGACCTTTACAACTGAGCAAATGTGGTGTCAGGACCTCCCTGGGTCTCTGCACTGCCTAAAGGACTACAGCTCCCCGGCAAGTGACAGGGTGTCACTGAAGCATTTTGCCTCCCTCAGGTGTGCTTTTTCTAGGAGCTTTCCTCAAGGTAGTGTACCTCCACACTGCAGCTTCTTCCAGTGTGTATAATACCAGCACAACTGGGCCCATGAGGAGTAATGAAAACAGAGAGAAATGACATAAAAGGAAACAGAGATGACCTTCCAATCTTCCTCACCTAGAAAAAGCAACTCCGCCATATGTACTGAGGAAATAAAGAACTCAGAATTTCAGTAAGATGCTCATCCACAAGCCAGGTATTATCTTTTTAGGAGAATTTCATGCTGGTTTTCTATATGTGCTCCTTAACATAAAGCTGGCTGGAAAAACACGAAACATTACACAGTGCTGTACAACCTTTTCTTCCACTTGTTGGTGAAAAGCTTGTTAAGATTTTCTAACTGGCTTTATATTTATTTTAGGCAGTTGGACTACATGATCATTGTAGGTCCCTTCTAACTGAACTCTTCTATTCTATATGAAGGAAAGAAACTCCCTGACAACAGCACTGAGTTTAAAAAAACAGAAGAGACACCTATTGACACAGCAGGCTCATCAGAGTTAAAGGTAGTCCAGAATGAGACTGAAGTATAGAATTAAAAGCTGAAGTCTTTCCAAAAACCACAGATCTATCCTTGGTAACTCAGTTTAACTTTTGCTCTATCTAATGGGAGAGCCATGTCTGTTAATAAGACATCACAGATTTTCAGCTAATTGGTATCTGAAATCCCATAAGCTTTGGCATATCAGCCAAGAATGATGCATTTATTCATGCGTTTCAGTTGCTCGCTTAGGGTCGGGTTTTTTTTCCCCCAGTCTGTAGCACACAGCATGTGTTTTAGGGCATAGACAGCCAAACTTTCTGGGGTTAAAGCATCCACACCTCTCCCATGTGTCCATGTTTATGGAGATACATATTTATATATTAAAAATATAGGAGTGATAAAGTAACTGAGTGAGAGCCACACTAGGAAGTGACACAGAGGGATGTGATGATGTTTTGTGCACACAATGAAGTGCAGGAGGTGAGAAGTGTCTGTTCCTGCATTGTCATGGTGAAGAGCTTTTTGTGCTATCTGGGAGCCAAACGAAACCCAGACTGGAAGTTTTTTTCCACCTTGAATCAGACCCGACCCAATAACGTCAGTTATATTGGAACCTCAATGAGAACTGAACCCAATAGGTTACTGGTTCGGAGTCACAGTTCACTGAAATATTGCTTCCCGCAGCAGAGATGCTGTCGGTGTGGGAGAAACCTCAAACCATGGTGGGCTTCTGAGCAGTTTCGCATCCAGCTTCTGCTTCCCCATGGGACCCTCACAAGCACCTGCTTCCATGCAATGATGCAGAGCTGTTTTGAGCGGCTCTGTGGCTGTGACCAAGACCTTTTTCTACATGCTGAGGGTGAACTCTGAGTGCTTGGGCACTCCCCTTTGTAGCTCTGCCTCACAACTTCTTCTATGCTTTCCTGGCCTTAGGGAGGCAGGAGGAAACTGGGGGGATACACAGAGAGGATGGGAGGTGGCCGAGGCTGGGCAGAGGAGCAGGATGGAGGAACTCTTTTCCAGTGGAGACCATGAGCCCAGCCAGCGTGGTTTGGGATTATCAAAAAAAAGGGTTAGCAGCTGTCAGCCTGAACCTGAGCAACCTCAGGCAAAGCTGAATTCAAACTGCAACTGAACTGAAAAACTGCTTTGCTTCACTGGATAGTTCATTTGGCAGTTTTGCAGACCCTGGTGTCTTGACTAATATTTTAGACAATGTAAGGAGTGTGGACGATTATGCTTACACACTTCTAATACCGTAGATGTCTTGATTTTTTGCGGGGGATTTTCTGTTTATGTTGTTATATTTAACTGCAGTTTTAATTTTCCAAATATCTGCTATTTATAATTTTTTTTCCTATTGAGCTCTGAATGATTAATACATATTTGCTACTTTGACTTCAGCAAATAGAATCATAGAAAAGCATGACTGCTTGAAATTTCCTTGGTCTTTAACGTATTTTTAGAGTTTGCTCTATGGCATTTTGATGTATGCTGTGCTGGAGTCCAGATCTCTTTACATGAGTAACACTTTTAAAGTATGTAATTCACAATGGGAGCATTTTCTGTGTTTACAGTCACTACAGGAGCCCGAATAGTATTTAAAACCTCTGAAAGAAACTTTCTTTAACCCCATTCAGTCTAACAGTTCAGCCTAGATTTTAATGTAACACTGGACTTTCTGAATCTCATAAGCCCTGATAGCATAGTCATCGCAGAATACTTGCTATCACCATTTATTTTTCAACTTTCCTGAAGTCCCACATGCCTCCTGACCCTTCAAGATCTATCAGGTTCTTAGAAGAGTTTAAACTTTCCTAGAGTTTGACAGATGGTGTTTGTCAGTCTGTTGCAATCCTAGAAAAGAAATTTGAAAGTCAGTAAAATTTATAAAAAATGACCTTGTGAATTAATTATAAGCAAAACAAGGTGAATAAACCAAGCTGGCTTTTATTTAGTTATTTCAAAAGGGCTTGTATTCTGGCTGTTCAGGTGGATAGGAAAATGAAAGACTTCTGCAGATCTAGCTCTTTTCACCTCATCTAGAGCTGTGCTAGATTGGTCTGGTTAGACACAAGCATTTAGCTTCCCCTCTAAAAGCTATTTTCATTTTTTATTTCCTGACAAGTTTTAGACAGGGCGTAGCTTTTTTTATTTCTTCCCTCCCCCCTGTAATTCCCAAACATTTTTTCCTCTCTTGTGTGCCTTCCTGCATATATATGCATGAAAATTAATGAAAGGGAAAATCTGTTGTTTTTTTTTTCCCCTGATGGAGAATAATTTTTTTCACTTATTTTAGGACATGAAAAGGTATGGAAAAAAGCTTTGCTTTAAACAAGCTGTCTTCCACACTTTCCTTGGTGGATGCAGTTATCCAAAACTGTACAATACTCAGGGGTTGCTCATGACTGTTTGTGATAATATTTTAAATATATATTTAATATATAGATTACCATTTTGCAGGGATTTATGCAGCATGTGTCTGTACAGGCTACCAGCTATGGTAAATCTAGCTAATGGTTATTTTTTTAATTAAGCTGCAGTAGAATTTACATTCACTGCAGTACCAGGGTAGATGCAGAATAAGCTAGAGAAGTTATTTCATTACTGATAGAAACTGCTTTGTGGCTGCAAGGAAGGAGGGTTGACACGAAGCAACAGCCCAANTCAAGTAAATGCAGAATTTCACACACAGAAGTGCTGATTCTTCTGCTGGACTTCTTAGGGCTCTTGAGACTGAGTGAACATGAAGAAGGTCAATGTTCAGGTGATGTTTAGCTCAGCTTTCCAGCATTCATGCCCACCTTGACCTCTCCTGCCAACCCCCAAGCGGCAGCATGGTCTCATCTTGGCTGTGTCAGTCAGACTGTAGGGATGCTTTGAAATTATGTGGGTTAAAAGCTAGCTTTCTTTTTTTGTAAATAGTTTCAATTTTCCAGTTACAGTGTGACCCTATACGGCTTGTGTAGGTACAATTGAGGAGATGGTGATTGCTGGGCAAGGACAAGAAGGGAGTCAGTCTCCCATTGGGGCCAGAGGAGGGGGGTGGGGGGAAGGAGTTGTTTTGGGAAATTCTTAAGCTGTTGGGTTTTTTTCTGAATCTCTCCCCTGAGTTGTTGAGATAACTGTCTTGTGAAATTAACTTGTAGGGTTAGATACCCGAACTTAGGCTGTGTGAATACACCCTATCTAGCTTAGTGATGTCTGCTTTCCATTCTCGTGCTAGGAAGCAAGTGCTTGATGTCAGCCTTGTCAACTAGATGTCAGGGAGCTGACAGCTTCTGTATGAATTTGTACCACTGTGAAAATACCTACAATCCTGGTTTACCACATAGAAAATCATTGTTGTTAGCTATCTAGTTCTGTTTATGACAATTTCTTAGTTTTAGACCTTGTTAATTTTTGGCATCCAATTATCAAAACTTTTAACAGTTTTAGGGCAAAATTCAGACTAGTAGTCTGAATCCTATCATTGATGCTACAGTACTGAGGAATGAGAGATACACCATGTTGTTGTGAGGCCTTCAAGTCTCCTCTTAGCCCTTCAAACAAAATAGCCTGTTTTCAGCTTTGGCCCATACCATGTAAAGACTGTTGTTAGAGGAGGTGCTCTGAAACAATTAGGGATAGGACTGAATCTGTTCTGAAGATGGAGAGCTGGGGTTTACATTTATCATCTAAAACGGAGACAGTAAAATAGTTTTGGGCCCAGGCTTAGATTTTATACACACAATGTTTTGTAAGCTCTAGCATGCACAGAAGTGTTCCCATGAGCTTTCAAAAAAAGGTCAGCTACATTTAAGAATACTCTTAAGCATGTCCTTTTATTTTTAGTGATCCAAACACACAGAGGAGCAAGAAACAAAGCTGGTGAGAAGTGACAGCTGAAAGTACCTTGCTTAGTCTTTCTGAGCTTGGCAAAGGGTAAATGTATAGCAAGCACTGTTTTTCTGGTACCTAAACTCTCCAAGCTCAGGTTTCACATCACAAGATAGGGTTAAAAATCATCAAATTAAACCAAACATATTTATGAGCCATCTGGTTTCTGAGTCTTTCCAGTTTGTGTTTGCTACCCTGGGTAACTATTAAGCAATTTTTGTTGCTGTAATTTTCATGTCATTATAAGGCTCCAGAAACTACATGTTTAAGAAAAACACTGTAGAGAACTGAATTCAGAATAGAATTATAAGCACTGGCAGCACTGGAGACATTTGTCATTCTATCAATCGTCCTAACGTACTACTAAAAGTAAATGTACAGAATAAATAAATTTTTCCTTATAATGTGACTTTAAATTTAAAGTTAGGCAAAGTGAACTGGAAGGTTGTATTATCTGGCTCTTTTACAATATGGTAAGGGAGTCAGATTTCCTAGGGCTGGTTTCCAGTTCTGCCACAAGCTTTCTGTATGATTTGGGGAAGGCTACTTAGTCAGTGCCTTAATCCTTGTCCTATTTTACCTATTTTATCTCCCTTATTCAGATGTGGTGAGACATAAACCAGTATGTTCTAGTTCCTTGAAATAGATCCGGTGCACAAAAATATTTTTATTTTTTTGGCCTTTTTTAATGAAATGTAATTAAGGAGAATCTATAACTCTATTTCAGTGGAAATTTAAATGTGTTGCTTTGAAAAAAAAAAAAGTATATTTATTCTTTCACATTGACTGTTGGTTTACTGATAAGAGCTTTCTGACAGCGTTGGCTTTTCCATTGGTGGAGGAAACGAAAGTGTTCTCCTTAAAAGGTGTGCGTTTGTATTGCTTTTTCATAATGTATCCTTGTCTGCTCCTGAGAAGGCACAGCGCTGATGAATAGATGTAAAATTCCCTCTTGTTTCTCTGGTGACGTGATTGATGTTCTTCATGCCAGCTTAGTCATTTGTGATGCTGAGTCAACTTTCAGAGTAGCTTCATCTTAGGAAGAAAGAGAGGAGAGAATGTAGCTATAATTGCTGGTGTTGGGTTTCTAGGTGCAACTAAATGCTGGTGCTGTTTGAAAGTAAACGTGTTTTGTGAATATTAACTAATGTGCAGTAATCGGTTTCCCTTTCTCTGTCTCCCTCATCTTTTTGACAGAGCTGTGTGCTGAACGTTATCAGTTTTATTAAGTCAAATTTGTTTTTATGGGTCTTGGAACGTTTCTGACTATTTTGCCTGCTGTGCAAAGCCGTTCCCGATCCCCTGCACCGCATCAGCCCTACTGCCGTGTCTTGCTCTTTCTCCTGTGGCTTGGTATCTCTCACACACAGTGGGTAGGAGCACCTGGCAGGTTGAGCTCAGTGAAGGATGCACTGGTGTCTTTAGGTCTTGTAAGAAGTACACAGCTTGTTTCTCTGCTTCTATTACTCACACCTGGCATGAGCTTTAAAAGAATGCAAAGCAATCACTTGGTGTCTCTATGCCTTTAGTTTCAAAGCCCAGATTCTCAGACGCATAAAGAGGAAGAAATAAATGTATGTAATAAATATACAATATACATGTACAAAATAAACAATAAAGTACACATTACTCAGGGTGAGTGTCCTTTGGAGGCAAGCATTGCTTACAGGGGCAGAGAACGCTAGCCATGATGCAAGGAAGACATTTGAAATCTTGGCCGCCGAACTGTTAAATACCCTTCTGAAATTTGTGCTCAGTTTCACATTCCACCTTCTTAGTCTCCTTTGAGTGTTTGTTTGACTGCTTTCCTCTTCTGGAATCCAGCTGGTGTTGAGAGGCTCAGCTGTTAGGAAGCCCATTTGGGAGTCGCAGCTGGCACTGGCAGACTCCACACACTGCTGGAGCACTTGATGACAAAGTTGTGGTCCCTACCTTGGAAGCTGGCAACAATTTCTAGCTGAGGCTCTGAGGAAGATGTTTGAAAGGTGTTTGACTCTTGCCTAGAGCTGACAGGGCTGTGCTGGGGAGATGATAGTAGGGGTAGGTGTCCACCTTCACTGGCACAATAACTGCATTTCTTCTTCAGAGACACAGGCCTGGGCACTGCACTGTGTGCCCTCAGTGTGTTCGTGTGGAGGTACAGCAGTGGCCACGACTGCCTTCAAAGCCAAGTGCAGGCCTCCCTGTGCCCAGCACGCTGCAGCCTGCTCCCTTGCAGTGCTCTGTCACTGAAGCCTGCCTTACTAGTCTCCTGGGAACTGAACTGGCTTTCCATCGTGCCTCAGAGTAATTTTAAAACCTAGTCTTGCTCTGAGTAGAAGACAGAATAGGAATTCAGTGCCCCAACAGCAACTACTCTCTACCCAGCCCTCCCAAAATACTGTGATATGGAAAGATACAGTATCAGATTCTACCTTGGATACTTCAGTTGTGGTTATGGCACTATGGCAGGTTACATGGCTCTCTCTTTCTTAACGCAAGATGAAATTACTTCTTGTTGAAGCCATTCCTAGGTGGAGGGCAATGCAAATGCTTCAACATCTGCTTCCAAAAGAATATACTACCTACTATTGACTGCGCAGTTCCCTCAGGGTGCATATGTTGTCCATGCTCTGTCACTCTTTCTCATTACTGTAGATGAAGTGGAGTTCATCCTCTGCTTGCAAAGAAGCAGTGGGTTTTATGGACCCGGTATCTGGCTGTTGTGCTGATAGGGATTCTTGAAAGTACTTGGGACACTTCTAGTATTTACAGGGTCATTTGCAACTTCCTGATGCAGAGGACTTGAGGCTTCCTCAGAGGGAGCTGGCACAGAAATGATGTTTTGAGATGTGTGAGTCTGTGAGAGCTTTGGAAGAAGCTCTGTTGAACACTCATGGGAGGCTGAAATGACACCGATGATTTTTCCATACTATTCTCTCCTCCATTGGGATGATATCTAGTGGAGTACCAGGTGGGCAGTGGGAACTCTTGATAATCATATACAGAAAAGAACAGAACTACTCAAATATGTATTTGGTCTTTTCCTGTGCATCATAATCTGCTAATTACAGCTATGATTCCAGGCTGTTTACAGCTGAAAAGGTAAAATGAGATGGGATGAGCAGTCCAAGCATGATCTAAATGTACAGAAACTGTGATAGATGTGCTGCATTTGGTGGGCACAGTGAGTCAAGGAACCCATGCTTGGTCTGGTAGCTCATTTCTGGATGTCAGAAGAGTGTGCACTGAAAGTACAGGAATTTTACGGAATTAAAGAACCTTTCAAGCAGTGCCTGTGTTAACTGTTAAAAGCTATGTGCCACTGTGAGGCATTTTGTCACCTTGCAAGCTGCCTTGTGTAAGGGACTCTACATTGATATACTGCGCTGGGGGCAGAGCCAGGTTTGCTTTAGGACTTGTCATGATTCAGGCTTTTACTGGGGGCCAACAGAGAAGAAAACTGCACAAGCTCTTGACCTCATGTTGTTTGTTTGCCTCATTGTGCTGGCTCATGCGTGCTGGCTGGTGTCCTGGGAGCAAAGAACTAAGGCTGTCTGCTGTTTGTCTTAGCTTGATCATTTGAGGGCTGAGGAATAGAAACCTTGTTTTTCTCCCTTGTGTGGACAGGTCTGGAGTGATCCCTTGCCAGTGAAGAAACTCCAGCTGCAGGCCAACAGTAGTCAGGCACTGATCTTTAGGGAGACTCTACTGAGATATGTAGTCTCTTTCATAATTTTCTGATAAAAGCCTGGTTAAAGAGAGTAATTACTGAAAGCAGCTGATCGTCTCATAGCATTTCCCCATTGGTCACTTCCAGAGAGTGAGTGCTCTTCTCGTGATTCCAAAGGACTTAGTACTTCAGAAGGTAAGTGGTGGTGGAGCAGGTCTGGATTCCAGCAGCCACAGTATTTCATGAATTCACTCTAATAGAAGATGGTTTTATTTTCTCTTGAACAAACATAAGAGCTTGAGTTGAGATATCCAGAGAATTTGACATTCATGTGTTTTTGTTTGCATCCAGTGTTTTTTGTGTCCTTTTTTCTTGTGCGTATAGACACTTTCCAGACATATCCAGAAATGCGTCCAGTTGTGTTTCCCTACTGCCTGCAAATGAAATAGCTCAGGACTGGTGGGAGGGACTGTCCCCAGTCATTTTCTTTCAGGCACTATTTTGTTCATTAGTGTTTAATCAATTTATTCATGGTCTGAAAGGAAGTCAGAAATTTTCGCAAGAATCTTGGTTTCTTTGCAGACACTCATCCTGGTTTCTTCTGCTTTGATGTCTTTGCACTGATTTCACACTGGGGTGGGGTTTTTTGGTGGCATTCTCATTTTCAGCATGAAGCTTAAGACAGGCTGAAACATCTTTGAAAGGAATGAATGAGAGGCCCTATTATCTTAAAATGGATCAGATCAGTGCTGGTATGGTCTAGCTACCAGTCATTTGGGTTTTCTGCTACTCATTCCCTTCCATAAATCTGTCTGGATATAAGAGTTGGGGGATATTCTCAAAGCACAGCTTGTGGGTTTTAACAATATCGGAATAGCCATGATAGTGTTGGCTGTGCCAGTGCGCTAGAGTTGTCAAACCCTGAAATCGTCCTTGAGGTAATGAGAGACAGTAGTCTGAGGCTCTCTTCCTTGGGAGGAAAGAAATTTCACCATTTCTATTTTGGCACTGATCCTGAAGTGGTCCTTGAAAGGAAAGGAAGGGCTCATTATATTTAAGGACTTCCTGTCAGATGTAAAATAAAAGCCTTCATATGAAATATCCCCCCATAGCTGCTTTCCAGTTGGGAAGTGTGGTATAGTAGCCCAAAGATCTACTCTCTAAACCACACCTTACTCTCTTGGAATCCAAAAATAAAATAAAATGCCAAGGTAAGGATGTCTCCTTCTAGTCATAGTCATTCTTTACCACACGACTGACTGTCTTCTGTTTTATATGTTCTCAGAACAGTGGGATCATGTGGCTATCATCCCCACTTTCTTCTATGTTTCTTTACTGGAGGGAAAAACAAGTGAAAAAACTGAAATGCAGGTGGCCACTCTTCCGTTTGCAAAGTCAAGTTTCCTACCAAAAGCAGACTGGTACAATTCATAAATCTTGGTTATGTTGTTTTAGGCCACGAGCAAAAACTGTGTTGTGTTTTTTCAACCCAAAGGTGATTTTTTTGGATCCAAAAATAAAGTTCAGATCTTGGCACAAATGACAGAAGTGTCTTTGAAAATAAAGAAACAATTTGCCAAACAGCCATAAGGTAGTCTAAGTCATCCCTGACTTTTAGTCCGTTCAGGAAGTCCTGAATACCAGGGCTCTCCCACCCACTGAGAATCTGTTACACAAAGTTCATTGCTCACAACAGTAATCCCAATTGCAGTTTGAAAAAAGATTCTGCACCTCTTACATCGTGCTGGCTGTGAGTTAAGGTATTCATACTGGAGAGTCATCTGTCAGGTGGCAAATATTTTGAACAGTGTGAACAAGCTTAGTCCTAATCCTTTCCATAAGAGAAACGTGCAGATCTTAGGAGACTGCCCAGACTCACCTTCCTCCGAAGGCTTGGCTCTCATGTTACTCTGAAACAGTAAGCAATGAAAACATCACTCTTTTTAATGTTCAGCATACCATCAGGGCTCCATACTTATTAAATTGTCTCCTTATTAAGAAGACTGTTTATATTGGTGTTGTGATTCAAGTTAGCATCCTAGCTCTGTCTGCACAGATTGATTTTCTGATGACTACTCCAAGTCTCTTCTTTCTTTTTTTTCTCAAGGTCCCTGATAGTTCACAGTTTTTTTTTCTAACAGAGCTTTTGACAACCTCATACATATTATACCCTAGAAGGTGCCTTTCTTGCCATGCCACTCTGGCCTGTCAGGCCTCATCGACAAAGGACATCAACTGTGATCTCTAAACCAGTCTCCCACTTTTTGTTTGTCCAGTTGCTGTTGAGGAGGGACTTCCTCTTGGTCACCGCTGTTGTTCTCTGAGACACTCTTCCCTCTGGCTGAGACCTTTTCTTTGCCTTCCTGATTTTTGACCTCCTCAGTCTAGAAATAGTGCCTGCCTGCCCCAACACTGTCATTGTCTTCAGTTTTGTCCGCATTGCTGTTTGGAGTCTGAGGTTACCTTGTAGCTTGGTGCCCCTATAATTGCTGCCTCTCGCCACGGCTTTCTGTAGCCTGTTTTGTAGCTGTGCACAGACCTGCTCACTGGCACAAAGTATACTTGGGTCCACAACACGGCCATGGCAGCATGGCTTCAGGCAGCTTGTGTACCCTGGCACTTTCCTTTTTTAAACTCTCCTGGGCCCATCTTTTTTGCCTCTGGGCTGCAGCACACCATGTTCATGGGGTGCAGTCTCAATACTTTGGGCCCACTAATTTCTGCTCTCTACATCTAAAAGGATGTGTTGTGATGATACAAAACTACCAACTAGTAGCTCCTCCTCATCTTCATGTCTGTTTTTGCCTTTTGGTCATTGGTTTCTTGTCTCTCTAGTTATCTGTTGCTTTTGGAGTATCTTTCTCTAATTCTCCCTTGCAGTTAAATCTGCGGCATTTAGGACTAATGTGACATGGTCTGTAATTTATTTGTGGTGCTTTTTTTGTCAGTTGTGCTAGACTGTGTAAAATATTCCTTCAATTTCTTAATTATAATCCATGCAAACATGTCCACATCTGGAGAGAGGCTGGAGTAGCAGCCCGTGGTGCTAACGTAACTTCTGTCATTAAAAGTAAAAAAAATCCATTCTGACATTTCGAAGTGTTGGGTTGGGATTTAAAGAGATTGTGAACTGTTCTCTTGTTTGACAATTATATTATTTGCGTGTCTTACAGTGTTCCATTTGTATCTTTAATTAAATACATGTGTGTGTTTATATATGTATACACACAAAATTGGAAAATTAGTTGTTCTTACTAAACTTCAAACATCTCCTCTCTCTCCTCTCTCCTCCTTTCTTTCCATCCCTCTTCTCAATTCACATATTTTGATCTAGTCATAGCCTACCTTGCAGGATTCCTTCAGAAATCAATAGATGTCTAATCCAGGGAGCATCTATTCGAATTTTCAGTTTATGCACATGTGCTTAGCATTTCCTTCTTTATGTCTCTTTGTTAATTGTCATGACTGGGTTTCATGATCCTGGTTTGTCTCTTCCTTGACATAATTTCCATCCCCTTCTCTTCATTCAATAAGCAAGAACGTCCTGGGCATTAGGTGGTTAGGGGTCAGTGCAGATTAACTGGAAACACTTTCACTGCAATTAACCTAGTGATCTACCTAGTCATAGTTTGGTGGATGTTATGTGAGCTCTTTTTCTTCCAGGTTTGCTAATTCCTTTGCTGGAGGCTGTGTCAGTGCTGATAAAACTCTGCGTTTTCCTGGGCTGCATGTAGAAATCTTTTTTTAACTTCAAATTACTTCCTAGACATCCATTTCCTTGGAAACCATTCTTTTTATGCCATGTGACTGCTGGACAGGTCCTTCATCTGCATCTTTCGTCTTCAGGGTTATTCTTCAAAGTTACTAGTTGATGCCAGAGTTCTCCACAGCATAATATAAACATCCTCTCCCTTTTCCGTGTCCTTTTTTTTTTGTGGGCAAGGAGATGGCATGGAGAAAAAGAATAGGGTGTGACCCTGAAGAACTTACAGGAGACACCAAAGAATGAGCAGGATAAAAAGTTCTTCTTCCCTCTTTTTACAGATGGCAGCCTGGGCACTAACAGAACAAACCCCAGGTGACACAGTGTTGGTAATGCACTGGGGAATTTAATCCAGGGTCTTGATCATGAAAAAGGCAAGGGATACTGCCAGAAGATTCAGTTTTTAATCTTGTACTTTTCTCCAACCTAGTTTAGCTGCTGAAGGGCTGATCCAGACAGCAGTCTTTTACTGTCATGTCAGAGATTTTTAGCATGTGTTAGGAGGTACAAAGTGAACTCGTGACAGACCAATTCACTGCATGGCACTTACAGTAGGATCCTTTTTGGCCAACTTGAACCATTTAGTAGGTGAGTGGTTTAAGCTAGTCTTATAGACTCTTCCTGTAAGGCTTTTCTCTCTCTGTTAACTAGCTTAGATTTAACACCTAAGTACTAGGTGACTGAAGTCATAAATCCCACTCTTATGTATTTACCAGACAATTTATGGTAAGAAATAGTTTAGTCTCTTAACAGTACTCTTGTGCATCCCACCTTTTCACAACTTACGCCTATGAAAACTAAATTTTGGCATGGAGCAATTGGAATCTCTCCTTCTGGAAAGGAATTTGGCAGATACTGAGAGGAGACTTGTGGCAGTACTTCCATATTTTCCTGGCGGTATTGAAGAGAAATTGTAGAGGATGGAATCTTCCATGCTGCTCCATATAGCTGCTGCCAAGGTGCTGGTGGTAGACATACTGCTAGATGAAGTTTAGCAAAAAATCCTGTATTCATAGTCTCATATGAAAATATAATTTGAGAAACATGGCCCTTTCTGGCAAAGGAAAACCACAAGACCACAAGCTCTGATACAACTGCATAAATCTGATCTGTTAACTGGAACGCTAAATTAAAAATTGAAATACTTGTGGTGTAAGTGAAAAGTAGAATGAAGCAAGTTACTGTGAAAAATAGGCTGGGCACTAGAAGGAAAGTTAGCTGTTTGTAAGGTTGGTATGAGCTGCATTTCCCTGATACTAGAATCAGTGGCACGCCTATTAATAACCTGGG
>VYZW01027876.1:53258-63258 GCA_013401315.1 Balaeniceps rex | reverse complement strand
TAAAGGTCTTTTCCAACCTAAACGATTTTATGATTCTAAGCTCTGAGTTTTTAAATTTGTATGGTTTAATAAGATTAACTTGTTGCAGTTCTGATACAGTCTTCAGTGAAAGCTTATTCAAATTAAGAATCAGTCAGAGGGGAAGTAGCCTCAAGCATAAAGTAGGAGTGAGGTGGTGCCAAAAATCGGGGTTCTGAGATGCTCTGTTGTCTCACCCTTCAGTGAAAGCAGAAATCTTTAGCTGCCAAATTAATGCACTAAGGGGGAAAAAAGCATAATTAAGAGATGAAAAACAAATATTCCTTTTTCAGCTGTCTTCTTTGGAGATGTTTGCAGATATGCACACATAGAAACGGATACGTAGTTCAAAAACTTTCATTTTTGAGACTCTAGAATATGTGTTAAAATATATGGGAACTGGGTACTTTCTTACATGTCTCCTTGAATTATCCAGAATAGTTCACAAAGTAGAGCATGGCCACTAAAATGAATGAATAAATAAGTGAGTTTGAGGAGTATTCCTGACAAATATGTGTTTTGGGGCTCTTCCGCATAGAAGAATTAATTCATGTTTTTTAATCATGTTAGTTTCTCCCAGTGTTTCCTTGCATTTCAGCAGCTGAGCATCTCCACCATGAATTTAATTTCCTTGGTGTTGGTATGAGAAGTCCTGATTGTGTAACCTCTTTTGACCCAAGGTTACATCTTAATCCCCTTCCTTCCAGGGGGACATCCTCAAGTTTGGCAAGTACCATGTGATTTTCAAATGTGTACCATATTGATAACTTGTATATGGAATCAGGGCCCTTCTGGTTCTGATTTGAATTCTGAGCATGTTGGGCAGTTTTTGTTCCTCCATGAAGAAGAAAATTCTCAGCAGAGTTTCCATGCATAATTTTATTCCACTGTTTCAGCAGGAATAAGGCAGCTGTGGAAGAGGAATGTGAAATCAAGAGCCCATCACTTTTTGAATATCGCAATTTTTATTAAGGGTGGTATAGGAAGGAGGAAATCTATAGGACCAATAGGGCTTTGGTCACAGTCCAGTGTTGCTCAGCTAGAAGAGAAAAAAAGCCACAGTGGCTGCGGTGCTAATTTAAAGACATGCTTAGCGTTGGCAGCAGGAATGTCTGGAGTGCTCAGTCATCAGTATGAACCTCTGGGGTAAACGTTGGGTAATTTTGAAATCCCTGTGCTGTCACAGGAGCCATTGTCAGCCATTGGTTACCCAGACCTGGTCCAGGGGAGGGCTTAACTAGAACAAAATGGTACAAAAATATTTTGACCACACAGGAAGATAAAAGATTTTGAGAGACTGAGATTTGCAGGGGTATGTGCTTTGTAACAGTGATAAAAGTGTGCCTGTCCTGTCTTCTGCAGCAGTTAAAAATATACTGAAAAGCAAGATGGTCTTCTGCTGAAGTTGGTTGCCATACAGTGTAGCCTGGGTGTCTCTGTATGGATAAAGCTGTTGCAGTAATAATTAATTTGCTTGCAGAACAAAGAGTAGCTGGTAAATTTTCTTTCTGTTGGTTGGCAGAAGTGTACAAAATGTAGTTTGGTTACCTTAAGTATTTCTTCTATGCTTTTTTCCTCTTCCAGATGGCTATTGCCAAAATAGACCATATATGTTTATATATATAGTATATATATGCATTTCTTTAATGTGCAACACTTGGCATGTTTGTATATACATCTAGGTTGACTGCATATATGTAGAGAGGGATGTACATATGAGAAAGTACAGCAACATGTGCACAGAAAAATAGCAAATTACAGCCTTTTTTGAAGAGGAAACTTCACAATTCTTGCCTTTCACCTACACAAAAAGAACAGATTTAAAGTCAAGAAGGAAGGCAGAAGCAACTCGCTGTCTCTTCAGAGACTTAAAACCAGTATCAACATCCAGAAAACACCAAAGGTGTTGCAGCATACTAGCAAACCCAGATTGTTTTACGATGTATATATTTGTTGGTCATTTGTTTTTCTTCAAATCTGCAAAGCAAGTAGGCAAGTTGCATTGCCCTGGATGTCTGTTAAGCCTGTGCTGCTCCACCACACATAATGCTGAAAAATTGCTGTCTTAATATCCCACACAGGTGGTGTGACTTTCAACTCGGCACCTCCAAACTTTTATGACTCCTAATCAGTGAACTGACACTGTGACCAAATATCCCACTTTTGCCCATGGTGCGTAAGACCGTGGTAGGCAAATGTGGTCCAAGGGAGCTGGCTCCATAATATGCCCAAGAATTTAACCTTTGACTTCCAACTGCTTAAATTTTTCCATCATATCCAAGCTTTTTGCTTTATTATCATCTTACTATTAGGCAGTGGAGAAAGCTGTAACTCTTGCTTTAATACTTTCTATTTTCTCCTGGCTTTACATCTGCTGGATTTTTTCCTTTCTTCCTAGGAGCTTCTCAGCATCCTTTTGCTCCCAGGTGATCACTGTGTTTTCTCTGTAACTGTGAAATCTGTGCTGTTGTTGCATATTTCTAAGTAATCCTTGTATCTTTTTTTATGTGGTTGCAGGGACTTTCATTAGACTATGTGGAAGTCTAGCTCCTGAACTGCTCTAGGTGAGCTGCACTTTTCCGACAGCAGTCGGAGTGCCCTGATTTGCAAGCGCTGAGGATCTGCCGTGTTCAATACAGCTTATGTGCGGCTGCACCAGCAAATGCCTTCCGTGGGGGTTAGCACCACCAGGGAGGGCAGTTTCTATTTTCAGTGACTTCCTACAACTAGCATTATAATGGAAAGCGGATAGGTAGGCTATCTTCACATTCAGGTTTGGCACTGAATAGGCAATCTGTATCTTTGGGGGGTACATCGCATAACTGGAGAAGAGGGGGACTTCTTTGAGGTTGCACGGTCAGCCGGTATGGAATTAAGTTAATATTTTACAAGGCTTTTGTTCTGTGGCTGTGTTCAATCCCTTCGATCTTCCCGGCTGCTAATGAGATGGGGCCCCTGACTTTTGCTGGGCTGTGCACGTAGCTCTGCCAGCGGTAGCAGATAAAGCCATGTTTGTATTCCTGGCCTTGGGCTGCACTCTGAGATGGCGAAAACGCTGAGCGTGGAGGCTCTTCCTGCCATTTCAGCTCAGCTTTGAGTAAGTGGTCATGCTTCGCTGAGGCTCTGAATAACGAGATGGTGCACAAAGCAATCTGAGCAGCAGAGCAGGGTGGAAAGTATAGGACTGTATGCACAGGGAGCAAAACCAGATGAATTTATAGCCTTGGAAGCATTGGCCGTGGTCAATGACGTTTCTGACAGTGTTTTGGTGCATCAAGAGCCTGATTCTGGAGGGACTGTGGTAATTCAAAGCACTGTTGTGCATTAGTGGCTCAGTTCAGCTGAGAACGTTTCCCAAGTCACAGTGGTCATCCTTGTGAGTAAATGTTTGCAGGATCCAACCTATCACTTTTGAAGGTCCCTTGCTGCGGATTTCGGGAGGGCACAGAGAGAAGAGAGAAGGAAAAGGAACGTGCTGGGCAGTAGAGAGAATGAGGAACGTTTGAGAGTGAAACCTTCATTCAAGGAATTGGCTTTTTTCATCATGTAGTAAGTTCATTAGTCATGTACAGCTAGGAAGTTGATTAATGGCTGTTAACTATATTGAATTGACGAATGTAGCTTCTTGAAATTTAGTGGCCAAAATTAAGGCCTCTCCAGGCATTAATAGATTAGGCTGCTTACAACAATTTAATTATTTATCCTGTGCAAATGGGATAGGATATTTCTAGAGTGATGCCTGTATTGCTTTAGACATATTTTAGTATACATGTGATTAAAGCTCTGTTTGTAATTCCTACTAATTGACTAATGGCACGGAGTGGTGGAGAATAGGAAGGACCTTGGCTGAGGCTTAAGAATTTTTAATTTTGGAGACTTCGGGGGGAAAAAAAAAATATCAGTCTGGTTTGAGCTACTGCTCTCTTCCTCTGCTTCCCATAAACTCTATCAGCATCTGTAAAGGAGTTAAAGGAGTAAAAAGGGAGGCTATTAATAGCACAGTATGTCTGCATTAAAACACAGTATTATGCATATATACTGCTATTTTTATTTCTGTAGTATGCGGATCAAGTGATGTCCTATCATGATAGGCTCTGCATATACATAATTCTCTACCTGGAGAGCTTAAAACATCAGTGTATTTTTTGTGAACGATCATGTCACACAGTCATATCATCTCCAAAGGAAATGACTGTGCTGTAAGTGGCTCGTCCTTAAGTGCTATCCTACCCAGAAAGAGAGGGAAATAATTAAGATGACATGAATTATGTAAAACAGACTTGAATAAAGAGTGACAGAAGGGCTGGCTTTGACAGCTGGATGTTAAATGAAATTTGTTTCTGTTGTTATAGATGCATAGACTGTTTTTAAATGTATAATTTATTTAGATTTATTTAAGGGGTAGAGGAGAGAAACAAGAAATCCCTGATGCAGAGAATTGAAATAATGAGTTGTTATACACACATAAATAGTCATTACAAAATATTTTATTGGTCTATTTTTGCTGTATTTATAAGGGCATTTTAAGACTCCTTGAGCCTGCATTTTACATGCGCGCAAATACACACTGCATTTTACCCAGCAATCCTTATTGCGTGCTTAATTGAGTTAATAGCAGAAAGACGCAAATACTCCTGAATGCTCCAGCGCGGGTCTGGAGAGAGAATGAATTTTTCATCTTTTCCAAAACAGAATTTATCCTGAACGGCTGTATCCCAGACTGTGTTTTATTACTCATACCTTTAAGGAGGCCAAAGCTGTAGGTATGGGAAGTCTTTCTACTCTAAGCTGCAAGAGCTTTAGCTATGAAGTTGAAACATCTACAAAGAAGTACTTAAGTTACATTATAATGGTGGGAGGAAACAGGGGTGGGGGAAAAGGGCCATTTCCAAAAAAAACCTTCAGATGGTTGGCTGGGGTAGAATTGATTCGCTGGTTAAGATCGCATAGTGCTTTGTCAATGTGTCCAGCAACACTGCAGACCAAGGATTTATACAGTGAGGGAAGGAATGATTTCTTCTGGGTTTGTTAGACTGGGTCACATCAGAACTCATCTACTATTTGCTTGTGACTTTTCCACTTATGCTGTATGCAAATACATGCTATCACTATCAATTTTAATCTTTATAAAGAAATTATTTTCAAAATTTGGGTATTCAGCAGCCCGTACTGCTTTTATGGAGATGAAACTACAGCAGTGCTTAGGACACAAGTAGTGCTGAAGCAGGCAACTGTGGTAAAATTTCCCTTCAGGGCAAATTCTTGCCTCCTCTCCTCTCTGATTCTTGCTGTCACTGACTTAGTAGGTTTCACCAGATATAATATTACGCATGTTGTTATCTATTCTCTTTTTTTGGCATCCTAATATTGTGTTAGAGCTCTTGGGCACCCTTGGGGAAAGTGGCAGAGGTTTCTGTTCTCCTAACCAGCTGCCTTGCTAGTGCTGTGGTTTTGCTTTTCTCAGTGTGAACACCTTCTGGGTTTTTTAAGGCTTGTATATTGGTTTGATGTAGAGATCTCTCTCTTTTTCTTCCTATCCATGGCATTTACTTTCCTGTAAGTTGCTTGGAATTAATCGATGTCACTGATCCTTCTGCTTCTGCTGATCCTTTTTGTTGCAGATGTATTTGATGCCTTTGATTGCTGCTGGCAGTAGGTTTGTCTGATAGTCTATCTGTGGGTGACTGCTTAATTGCCTCTATGATGCCTGTAGTAATATGGTCAGGAATTTGTCACTTTGGTCCTGAAAATCATAAAATGTGTGATTTGCTCACACGTATTTTGTGGCACTTATGGAGAACTCAAAACTGAGCCTCTTTCTTTCCTATTTTTTGTATATAGTCCCAAAGTTGCCTCCGAAGTTGCTCTTACACAGTAAGATGGAGCTAGTTTGCATTTTGGTAGGTGCACAGGCAGAAATGCTGAGGGATGGTGGCATGGTCGAAAGCTCTGGTCCCTTCTCCAGTGCAGACACACTGTTGGCAAGTTCAACAGAGGAAAGAGGGCAGCTTCCCACACCCTCCACTCCTCATCCCGTTTCTACCCAGAAATATGCAACGTGTGGATCGTTGGGATAATTTCCATTGTCTGTTGTCCTAAAATGGAAAGCCTATATCTTCTCAGGTCAAGAATTAAGTTGCAATAATGGTATTTCATTGTTGTGTACCTCTGTTGCCTGTATTGGTGACAGACAAATGAGAATTTCAGAAGGGCAGTGGGAGCCGAGTTGTATGGTCAAAGCCTCTGGCATTTTTCATGTTCATACAATTCTGTCTCTTGTGTGCTTTCTCAGAAAAAACCTGAAGAAAACAGACTTTCCCTCAGTTGAGGTGTGCAGTAGATTCTGTCTTCTGAAACAAGAAGCAATGCCATTCAAAAAGTCTTTCCTGTGGTGAAAAAGTTGATTACCTGTTTGTGTGTCTAGATCTATACCTAGAGGATCGATTGACATGCGAATGCAGTGTGAGAATTATTGCTTAATCATTGTTTGCCTGATTATGTTATTCTTTGATGAAAACTGTTCTTCCAGCTTGTCAAGAGAGAAATGCCACCTTGAGATCGCAGGGTGGCATTTCAAGGGATGACTGTGTTTCTAGTCATGAAATGCAGACACTGTTGGCTGAGATTTTGTCCACCACTGCCCTTCTCCACAAGTAAATGTGTGCATTCAGGAGAAGTATGGATCCTTCCCATGCCAGAGATGACTTTGTACTAGGTGATCACAAGGTGAAGCATCAGTGGCATTGACAGTAGCCGCTCACAAGTGGCACAGTGCAAGGTCAACCTCTCCCAGATCCTTGGCTGGGCCCTGTGGCTGCGTCAAGGCAGAAGGAGAGTTGTGGCATCTCCACAGAAGGAGGGTTACTGAGGCCAAACTGGACAGGAAAGCTGGGTGTGGCAGGAATCTGCCACATCTTATGTGAAATTGTAATTTGTCCCTTTTCTCTGTAATTTAAAGGCACCAGGTTTTTGACCTTATGGAATGGCGTGTATTGAATAAAGTAAGGACAGAGCAATTCCTTCTCTGCAAGCCCTTTTAATGTATGCTTTGGATCAATAGAAAGAATGAAATGCTTGTCAATGCAGAAATTTGGGAAGAATGTGTTGGGGAGACGGGCACCATAGATACTAGAGGAATGTATTTGTCTCTTGGCTCTCCAGAAGCCAAAAGACAGTGTGATTCAACTAACATAATAAAAAAAATGTATTAGCAGATCCCATTCAGATTACTAAAGATGCCTTTTGTGTGCTGAATCAATGTTTAGATGAGTGTTGTGAGCAGGGAGAAGTCCCCTGGATAGCCGTTTGCAACTATTACTGCCAATAACCTTCCGTTTCTGTTCAATTTTCTACTTAGAGGTTACTTGATGTGGAAATGGTTGCTATATATTAATTTTAGCATTAATTTACACAGGACAGGTTACTTGTGAACAGTAAGTAAAATTCTATTTCCAAGAAATATTAGAAAATTCGGTGTTTGTGACATTCTTGTGTATTAAAATACATGGTTACATCGATAGAAGCCAAAAAACATACTGGATGATCAGTAAAGCTCACCTGGTATCCTTTCCACCACCATTAAAAAGGTAATGGGGAAGAATGGCAGTGTTTCTATTAGTAGAGTCTTAATTTTAAGTAAATGTCCTTTATGCTGTTTAATGAAGATCTTTCTGCACATTTACTGTTTGCATCTGTATCAGATAGCTCTTTTGCTTGTCAAGTACTTTTGCCTTTTAGAGAAATTTTGATTGGAAAAAAGCCTCCAAGATATTGTAAGCACCTTTGAGGGAGAAGAGATGTCCATGAAAGCCTGGTGAGGACTGGATCGTCCTGTACAGTGCTGGATGGTTTGGTTTTGTTGGTTTGGGGGTTTTTTGCGGGGCTCTTTTTGTTGGGTTGGTTTTTTTGGGGGGGGGGTGCTGGTGTTACCTGCTATCTGCTGCGTATTAGCAAACTGAATTTAGAGAATGATGAGAGAGCAAAGCATGCAGCAGGCACAACCTGGAGGCAGACAAATTTGGTCAGTATTAAATGGGGTGATAGCAGGGATGGAAGTCTGTGTGATGGTTGAGAGATATTTCTAGGAAAGTATTTTGGAAAGGAGCCTGGAGAGAGGATCTGAGGAAGAAGAGGGGGAAATCTGGATGAAGGCAGAAGAGCTCACTGATACAGATGCAAACCTTGATGTAGATCGTCAGGCACCTAACTCGGTGATACTCCCTGTCCTCTGGGTCATGGAAGAAAACAGAGGCTGTCCCTTAATTCCATCACATCCCAAATTAGATTGTGCCCATGGGGGAGATGTAATTCAATTATCTCTGAGAACCTCAGCGTTGCTGAGACACTGGAGTGGCTTCACAAGCATCCCTATGACTTCACTGTGCATTCGTTATCCCAGCCCGCTCTTCTGTCACGCCTCCCGCTTTCCAGTTGATAAGAGCCTCTGCCTTTCCATTTGGTCGATTAAATGCTGTAAATTCTGCGATGAGGGGCAAAGCATTAAATTTCTGGAGCGCGTCTGTGTGTCTTATCGTGGAGCCACTTCCATGTTGTTAACAGTATTTGATTCATACTGAAGGAAAATTGATGACCTGAATCCTCCTCACATAAGAGCTTCATTGTTAACATCTCTTGTTCTCAGTCACCCCCCCTTTTTTTTTTCTATGCCTTCCCATTCAATTTATCAAGCATGCTTTCAGCAATCAAAGGCTAGAAAATCGCTTTCATTCTTGAGGAAGATATTCTGTGTCACTTTATCAAGATGCAGAACTCCTAATTCTCTGAAGAAAAGCTAAAGAAGTGGGGGCTGTAGCTTAGCACCATCTCCCAAGTCACGTTAATGAAGGATTGTAGCCAAGGTGACAACAGACCGTTCCTGGTAAAAGAAAGCTCCCTCACATGCTCAAGGAGCCGTGGGTAAAATAACCTTTCTCATTGCATTAGTGTTCAATGCCAAAATGCAGAGAGTCAGCTCTGGCGCATGGTAAACTGCTCGGGGAGGAGGCTTTGAAATGCCTGACTTCGAAGCCATAGAAGGATTGTGTGTGAATTTAAAAGAACAAAGAATATCAAGGGAGTTGATAGATGAAAGAAAAAAGGCAATTAAAACTGGTCAGATGGCATCAACCTGAGCTCAAATAACCTCCTGCTTTACAGGGAACAGAATTTCAGGTGGATTTTGTAGCCCGAGTCAGCTGGCTCTGCATGGGCAGGCTGCTGTGACCATTAGTATGAACTATATTTTGTTCATGCTTGTAAGATTAATTCTGACTCTTTGCTATTGCTTAGTACAACTAGTACTGGTCCCCTGTTTATGTAGCCCTAGTATTGGGTGAGCAGATTTAGGACAACACAGGAGTAATTAAGGATGCAGTTAGCTGTGGAATAGACCCACACTTGATTTTAAGTGTGTGCTCAAGAAGTGTCTGGAAGACAGGCTTGTTTGATGTTCTTTTTAAATGACGCTGAGTAGGTGAATAATCCAAATGAAAACAACTTTTTTTGCTGTGTGCTTCTAGTGATGATACATGTGACTCTCCAGTGTTTTGAGGGATTTGGAATTTGTTGTTTGTACAACCTCCACTCTAGATGAGGAATGGTAGTATGGTTTTCGGCTCTGTTTTGACAACCGAAAGGGGGAAGGCTTGTCATTTTGGAAAGTAGCTTTGTTGGGGAATAGCAGTGAGACTGATTATTTTGCTGCCTGCAAAACCCTTTAAAGATGGGCTGGTTCACCTAACAGCTCTAAACAGGAGCTGAGCGCTTTGGAGAGTTTGGTCCAGGAAATGCGAGAGTCATTATATATAACCTGGTGCTGGATATTTCAGATTTACGCAAGCAAGATGGATGCAATTGCTGTTTATTGGAAAGAAGACTGAAAAAAAATCATATAAACCTAATTGCAAACATCTGTCTGCTGGTCACCGTTTCAATTTCAGTACAACTGGTAGGTCTGCCTGCTGTATGGCAACTGTAGTGCGCA
>VYZW01027876.1:29651-47642 GCA_013401315.1 Balaeniceps rex | reverse complement strand
AAGTCGGTTTGGTTTCCTAATTCCTTTCGTTGAGCTGCATAGTGAATGTAATGTAGTTCATTTAACAACCAAAATATTGCAGACTGTGGACACTGTCAAATGGACTAGCACAGTAAGGCTTTGAAATCAGCGCAGTATTTTGATGAAAATATACAAAGTATAATTAACAAGCTCCACTGATCAAAAAAAATCCACCGCCCCGCCAAACCAAACAAAAACCTGAAGTGTTTCCATCATCACCTATCAGTGAGCTGGGAGTCCCTGTTTCGCACTTTGGAGGAATGTGTGCATTGCTGAGGTGGTAAATGTGGCCTGTAATATGTTAGTAAGTTGATTTCTGTATCCAGTGTCTTTTGTTGAAGTTTCTGAAATAGCTATTTAACAAGTGTGCATTCAAAACCTTTTGAATCACTTCCTAGAAGCCTTCTGCAAGGGTTGTACATTCAGATCCCTTTCCAGAAGTCAGTTCTCTGGGCAGAGATGACATGTGGTCTAAATAACTCGTGTGCAGATTTCTTCTGCACAAAATCTGACAGCGTCTTTTCAGGAGCAGTAGTGGGATGGGTAAATCCTGAATGCATTGCGACAAGGAAATGTGGAACAAAATGGTATCGTTTAAATTTAGGCCAGGAAGCCACAGCACATCAAGGAGCAGCTCTGAATTAAGGCAGATGCATTGGGCATGGAGGAGAGCAGCCAGGGATGGGAGGCAGAAGGAAGATCAGCAGTTAAACCACTTGACTAAGTTGTTGCGCACAGAGGAGTACGTAGGATATGGCCATTCTCTGCAAGCACGCGTGTGGTAGCAGTTTGTATGCGCGGTTGCTCCTCAATCTGCACATGTTTATGTTTTTTTCCAAGGATTCCTCTGTTTTTAATAAGATCCAACTCAATTATTGAACTATGGACTTCCTTCCTTAAAACCCCACGTGCCTAGATTTCCCAGTAGTCTGACTGGAACACAAATACCTGAGTAATTTAAACAGGTGGCCATTTGCAGCTTAATTACTGCAGTTGTTAATGATAAATAACAGGCTCAGCTTGCAAACCCCAAGAATATCTAATTTGTTTGCCTGCCTGCAATGGATTGTCTTCTGTGCAGAATACAGATGATCCTGCTATTACAAGCCATAAAAAGGAAATTATTTCAATTCATCCACCCTAGTCCTGGAAGCACTTGCAAGCTATTTGCAGGATCAGGGCCATCATTTGCTTCTATAAGGGCAACTGGTCTTTACCAATGTAAATGATATCCCAGTTTTGCAGAGAGGAGAGAAATCCTGGAGCAGCTTTCTGAAGTTTCCAGTGTTAGTGATTTTGTTTTCACCTTTAGCAAACTGGCTGTTTTTCTCCTTAATATCTAGCTGATGAAAGCATGTAATATTTGACCATTTTGATTTTTAAAACAATATTTTTACATCGGTTATTTAAAAATACTTTTATTTGAGAGAGAGATTTCTGCTCAAAAATATTGGGAAAATGTCCCTTCTTTTCACATATGTTTTTTTTCTTAATGTAATGCTTTTAAGGGGATTAACGCATGATGTTTAAGCATCTGTGTTTGGTGGTACTACTCAGCAATCAGCATAGGTTCTTCATAAGGAAAACGTGACTCAGGTGAATCTTGTATCCTTTTCAGCCACTTCATTAAAAAACTTATGTCAGAATACTGAAACAATGATCCACTCTCTGTACTCCTTATAATCCCAAACACTTCCTCCCTTTCCCTGTATTTCTTAGGTATAATATGTAACATGGTGAAGAAATTAAGAATTATTATTACAATGAAGAAATAGCCTAGCAAAAATAGTACGATAGAGAAAACATCACCACCTTACTGGTAGTTTGGAGTTAGGGCATGCATCGGAAAAGATGCATGCACTTACGAATTCCATATTTTTGGTTGGTTTGTATGGTTTGCTACCCACAAAAATTATGCAGAATTGAGTAGTGGGAAATGCATTTATATAAAACTGTCTTCCCTTTTTAAATACAAAGACTATGAAGCTTGGATTTTAGTGCAGAGCTTGTTTTCTTATAAAATCCTCCTTTAAGGTATGGCAGACATTGGAAAAAAAAAATTACTAATTTTCACTGATAATGATTCAGAGTTTCTTTATCACATCATAGTACTAATCTTAGTAAGCATATGCTTTTATGTATTGGAGACAAATGCTTCAAATATCTTTGCTGTTTCCCTTTGTGTTTATTAAACTCCATTAACTTTTAAGCACACAAAATCTTTTTCTTTTTTTCTTTTTTTTTTTTGAGATTATGCATCTGAACAGTTGGTCAAGAAATGTAATAAAAAAGTTTGCCTTGCTTTATATCCTTTGCACCATTACAGTTTATGATATCATTGCTACTACAAACTTGCATTTGTAGTACACAGATTTGGTTCTAGGTGACAAGTTGACAGAGGGAGAGAGGAATTTTGATTACAACTGCGTTTTTTTAAGTATGCCAGCCAAAAAAAGAGATAGAATTCAATTGACCATTATTATATTTGTTTTTCAGGGAAGGACGTTTCTTTTCTTTGGTCTTTGAAAGCTTGTCTCCCGAAAGATACTCTTGGCTGCCTTCTTCAGCTTGGAGTTGTAAACCTTTTGTCTGCCTAGAGATGTCTTAAAAAAAAAAACATAAAGCAAAAAAGCCAGCAAAAATGTAATATAGCTTAAGATGCAAAAGCTGAGCATTCATGTTAAACCTGTGTATATCACAGAAAATGTGCCTTGCAGGAAATTTAAACTAAAAATTTTTAGTCAGTTAAGTCGCAAGCATTTGTTGATACCACATTTGATATATTGCCCGTGCCAGTAGCCTCTTGTGTTAGTCAATATAGTCTTTATTTTGAAACCTTCCTACTACTTGGTGATGGTATTAATTCATATTTGTTAGGAAACTGCTGCATCTTGTTAAGTTATTGCTGCTGAACACTGAGGAACGTCAGGGTGGAGTTGTCAATAGAGTTAGTAATCCCACTTAGAGTAACTCAAATTGTCAATATGGTGCAAGAGAGCAGTGTGCAGATGCCTTTGTGGAGAGTTATACTTTGTTAAATATTTCTGATGTGTTTTGTGTTACTTGACTAAACTCCCATTGGGGGAGAACTACATATTTAAATTCATCTTGCAGTTCGAGCCTGACCTCTTTCTGCTTCTTGTTGCTTTGCTCGCAGCTTCCAGGCTTCTCCTCACCATCAAAGATGTCAAGAATACTAATGATCTGATGTCCGTTGTAGTGGGAAAGCTTTATAGATACTATGCCATTATTAATTCTAGATCCTTGTTGGCTTTTTTCCTACCTGAAGAACATGATATTCTCCACTTCCTTTGGTGACAGTGATGCCACTGTCCCATATGCCTCCATTGTTTAACAGCCTCCTTTTCCGTGTCGTTTACATATTGCTGGCCATGCACCCATTTTTAATAGTTCACAGAGTAAATCCGTCTTCCATATCTTTTGGATGAAGCCGCTTTTGGTTGTATCGAAGCAAGCTGCCATTACAAGGTGCCAGAACTTGGACTACTTTTGTTGGACGTATTTTGTAGTGGCATAAAAGTTTTGGCACACTACGTTATAGAGCCTGATTTCAAACAGCACTGCCTAAACACACTAGATTTCCCATCAATTGCACTGCTAAATCTTTGACAGACTCTGCCAATCTTTGGGTAAATGCTTCCCAGTTCTTCATTTTGACAACCAAAGGAGGAGAGGGAAATGAGAACTACTTCGCAGAGAACATCCAGGATGGGAAAGTGTCAAAGTTTTCTTAGCTGACTTTTTCCACAGTTAAGAAATGTATGGTAGGTTTTGGTTGTTGTACAGTCTCTTCAGATGCTTTGCATCAGAAATGACCTAGTATTGTGCTTGATTCTAATTTAACTTAGTAAACATGTTCTTTCTTTTTATTTTTTTTAAATTATTTTTATATATATATTTAAATGGATGGTGTATTGGGTTTGATTTTCACTTTTTAACCAAAGAGGTATTTTTTTGATTGAATGAAAATGAACACAAATGTCAGAAGATGTAGCACTGAGGATTTCTTTGCCTTGAATCTTAGAGGTACTATATTTCTTTCCAAGGCGTCTTTGAAACAGCACTTCAGTGATACAGTGTGGGAAGCTTCCAGCTTCATGTCCATGACTGTCTGCTTGATTCTTTCCTGCTCAGAAAATCAGCTGGATGCTCTGTGGAAGTGAGCATTTAAATGTACACGAGTTGCCTTGTTGCCTGCACCTTAAACCCAACATTTTCCTAAATTACTGGACCCTTTGTGCATATGCAGTGTAATTTCACCAGTGCCTGTACAGTGTGCACAGCCAAGATTTCTGGACATAGAGTAGCTTCAGCTGGGCTACCAGATGTCCAGGCATCCCTGCATTCAATATTGTAGATGTGCAGGCAGTCCTCAGTCATCCATACAAAATTTCTGGGAAACCTGTGCGAAGAGCAAGTCTTACACTGTGCTATGACCCTATTTTCAGTCATACTCAGAATCCTCTCTTCTTTCATTTGTCGGATGGCGTCATCTTCAATATGTTATACCTGTACATTAGATGTGTGTGTATGTATATTATATGTGTGTGTATATGTGTGTGTATTTTTAGAAGTGTGTTTTGAAAAAGATGTGCACATTTATATACATATGCCTACAGGATAAGTAAAGTTGTGCTTGAAACTAGGAACTTAGTATTAGCATATCTCTGCACATGCTGCTCTGTGTGAATTTGTAGAGAATCCTAGTATTAGGAATGTGATTTTATACAGGTGTGATTAATATCTGAACATAGTTGTTGAAACCTTGTTCCTATTAAAATCACTAACTGTCTACCTATGGGTACTTGGGAATTGTATTTCAATAAGCGTGGGTAAGTCATTCGAGGAAACAGGAAAAATAATTAGGGAAAATAAACCTGATTTATTTTATCAAGGCTATTCCTTATTAGTCCTTAAAATAAACGTTATTTTCATTGGCTCACTGGAGAGTTAAGTGACCACTAAAGAGAGGAGTCAGAACTCATTTAACATACTAGTTCCTTGCGGCTTTCAGTGCTGCTGTTACTTGCTTTTACGTGAACACAACAGTTAAACATAGGTAAATTAATGGAACTAGGACTGTTTTGAAATGGTTATGCCAAGTGAAAGAGATGGTTTCTGTTTTGGACTTGCCTGAACAGCAGTTTTTCTCTTTTTGGATGGAAGCCTAGACCTAGGTCTAACAAAGTGCAACTTAACACGGACTTGTGAGTCTGGCCGTTCCTTTGCATTTTGCAGCTCCCGGTGCCATAGAGACCTGGCTGCAAAAAGTACACTGCTAAATTGCCAGCTTGTGCAAAATGAAAGGATAAGACAGTCTTCATGCCTCTCTCCTAGCTGTTTGCGTCAGCCTTTGAGACCACCTCACTGTCGTTTTGCTAAACCCTTCCCTTTTGAGGGTGGCCAGGATGGGCAGCCTGCCGTAGCCCCTGCACTGCTGTGGGGTCATGTCTCTGGGCCATGCCGTCGGGACTCCTGAGTCCCCTTGTAGCTCTTGGAAATTTGGGCTGAAGTTTGAGAGCGTGTTCCCTCCTGTAAATTAATAAGTTGTTATTACTTTGTTTTCAATAACTGAGTGGCTTTGAGATTCTTTCTTGGCAGGGATTTTCAGTGTCTCCCCCTCCCGCCCATCCTTTATTTTTAAAGAAATGTTTTCTTTGGGTTTACTTCAGGTTAAGGAATTTGTATTGCATGTTACTTCTGGTTTAATCCCTTAACTATCAGTGAACAGGGAAGGAACTTGTTCTTTCAAGTTGATACAGGGAAGCATTAGGATGATAAAAAGATATATTGTTTAAAAATGGCTGAGAAAAGCTGCTGTCTGTATTGCTCTTTCCACCTTTTCTTATCCCTGATGGGTTTAGGAGGAGCCTTCACTCCCTCTTTGGGCATGGGGGCCTTCATTGTGGCTGTCCTGTGAGGGGCAAGGAAAAGGAGAGAGAAAGAAAAGAGGGGAGAGAGCTGCTAGCATCCTTTTTGGATCCTGGTTAATGGCTCAATCAAAGGGCAGAATCCTGTGAGGTACAAAGGGGTTAATTAATGATCTGCACACACAGAGCTGCAGCACTAAAATAGGATTTTCTGCTCTTGATTGTCTACAGTCTTTTTTTTTTTTTTAAATTATAAGAAGGATGGCACTTCTCACTCGCTTCCTGCAAGCTTCAATCATGCTATTAATACAGCTTCCTAAAGTATGTGCGAAAGCAGCTGCAGACAGTAATTTAGCAACTCAGACGCACACTCATGACAGTATTGAGCAACACCACAAGCATGATTTGTAATGGTAAAGGGCTAGAGGATGGACCTGAACACGTAGCACGTTTTCAAATCTAAGCCTCCAGTCTTTGAATCAGACATGTTAGCAGATCCTGCTCACCTTTGGATAAGTTTTGGGAAGAGAGTTTTTCACAGATACAACTGAAGGCTGGGGCCAGATTCACTGTTTCATCTATGTGGGGATACAAAAGGAAACTGATTTTGAATGCGGTCTCAAAATGGATTAAAATTATTTAAAGGGCTGTTACAGTTACCTCTGACCATCTAGCACCAAGCCAGTGATGGCCAGAAATGAGTTCTCATGCCCTGTGGGTTGCTGATCAGCAGAGGAATAAAAGATGAAATGGAAATTACGATCCATCTGGAAAGGATTTGTTATCGCCCAGGATGGACTGGAGTCAACAAGGGATTTTATTAATTCAATTAATAAAATCTTTTCTCTCTTCCTGCTGAAAAAAAAAGATTAGATAAGGTGGCTGAAAAATAAGGTGTCAGTGATGGGATTAGAGAGGTTCCTGCAATTTTTTCAGTCATTTCATTTGAATTAAACAGCATTCGAGCTTTCTTTTGGGGCACTAGTGCTTTTCCACCACCACCCCGCTCCCCCAGTTTCAGGCTATAGTTGTAGACTTTTTTTTTTTTTCCTAATCAGGCCTGGCCTGTGCCCCTAATTTGGAATATGTAGAGGCCACTATTTGTAGATTCTATTTCTGGCAGTGTTGTTTGGGTGTTTGCCTCCATGTGCCCTTGTCAGCTGTTTCCCCAGAATAGAGCCTGGCTCCTCCCAGGGTCCGATCTGCCTCTTCTGCCTGCTAAATACCCATAGCTTGGACGGCTGGCTGTAGTCACACAAATCTTACCAGCAGGATAAGACCTACATACTGTTTTTCTAAGCACTCGAAGATTTGTGCTTTCCTTTTATTTTGAACTAGCTCCTTATCGGCAGGCACACACCAAACTATCTGGGAGTTGCATTAAGAAGTAGGTTTTAGGTGAAAGCTTTATTCTTTCCATCTGTAATTAAGTGATTTGTTCCAAACTCATAAATCTCTCCTCTCTCTTTCTTTTGCCACTGACTAGCTCATCCTTTCAGCTTCATGTCAGGCACTCCACTCCTTGCTCCCTTTCTAGATCAGGTTTCCTTCATTGCCTCCTTTCTTCTTACACCTTGTGGGTTTTATTTCGCTTGTGGGTTTGATTTTTTTTTTTTAACCCACGCCTTGTGTTCCTCCTAGCAGCCTCCATTTCCACAGTCTTTTTGTGAAGAAACTGGGTTGTCTTTGTCTCTTGGCCGAGCATCTTCCTGTCCAGTCCAAGCTCCTGATTTTTGTCTGGCTCCTGACCCTAGTACTATTTTGGCTCTGTTCGTTGCTTGTGGGTAAATTAGCTGGTTCTTCCTTCTTGCAGTTCCTTTCCTTTATACATCTCACATGTCCCCCATCAATCACCTTGTGCCAGCCTCAGAGGCTGGCAGGAGAAGTTGGCACCTCCCGTTTCCCCCCTCCTCCTGCGGATCCCACTTTCGGACCATTCCTTTATCCCTGCCGGAAGGACTTGCAGCTTCTTTTTGTGCGCCTTGTGCTCTGCAGAGCTGGCCCACTCCCTCGCACACCTTGTTCTGCCCTTGGTGTATCATCCTGCCTGGCAGCCAAGATGTTCCTTCCCTGCTAAATGCATTGAGCTGCTCTTAGGTGGTCTTCAGCCTCTCTGCTTCTCAGTACCTCTCACTTTTTATTGCCTGACTCTTATTTCCTGCTCTAGTTCTCCATTAAATCTCTCCTATGCCGTCACTTCTTATGAATGTTATTCTGATTCAGATATGGTTGGAGAAACACAGTTAAGCTTTAGGAGGCAATTTGGACCCCCCCCGCAAAAGAGAAGACTTCCATTATAAGAAAATTTGGAGGGGAGAGGGTAGTAATGCTGGTGGGAGCAGGGAGGTTAAAATGACTTTGGAAATCTCAGCCAGCTCTCCAAGATTGGGCACAGCAGTGACACTCCTGATCTCTGTTGCCCTTTTGATCATCAGAAATATTTAATCCTCATTCTACCTGCATAGGACTGTGGAAGAGCTCTACCCATTGAAGAGTCCTGGCGTTGCCACTGCCTTCCCATGCCTTTATCCCACCCCTTCTGCAATCCTTAGCCAAGCATGAGTTATGCTTAGCGATATTATCCAAACAGGGCTGAGGCTCAGGTGAGCTCTCATGACTTTGTATGCTATTTTTGTACATTGCTGTTTTGAGGTGAGAGAAGGAAAAAGGCATTCATATAGGCATTCAGAGACATATATGTCTTAATTCTTCGGAAGCGCCGTTAGGATCCTTGGAGATAGCCTACCATCTCATAAGCCAATGTTAATGTGCTCTTTTGCACTGTTATCCATGAATCACTGTAGTAAGCAGTCTCCAGGTTTGTTTGCTTTTTACTCGGTCAGGGCCCGCACCCTCTGTGCAGCCAGTGGAATCAGCCTTGACTCTTAAGCAGCCTGCTGGCGCTATCTGTAGCTAATTAGAAATCCGCTCTTACGGTCAGGTTTTCCTTTCAGAATGTTAATTAATTTTCCAAACCTCTGTTATTTGGAGGAATGGGACCACAGTAGCAAGATAAGGAAAATCTGGCTTCTTTTCCAGCTCTGTTACACTTCTGGATTCCCATCCTCCTGTGTGCTGATCAGCCCTGTGATAGTTGGGGTGGGAGAGCCAGCCCTGGGGGAAAATGCTCCTACCTTTCTCCTCTCCATTTGATATTCTCTGTGTGTGTGTCCCCTGCCTTTATTTTGCATTCTTTTGCAATATCTAATTGATTCTTTATGAGGCCTCTGTGCTCTGTTTCTTTCTGTGTAAAAATGTCAGTGCTCTTTGGCATCATTGTTCTGTGGCACGAGTCCTTGGGGTCAGGAGACTGGCTCTGGGTTCACGTCCTCTCTCTCTCAGTGCCCAAACTCCCCCAGGGTGGTCTGCGACCCCTTCTGCCCACGCAGCCGGACTGCTCTGTGGCGTTTTGGGGTGTGCAGAGAGCTGGGAGTTGGAGAAGGAAATGGCCCGTAGCCTCTGTAAATTCAGCAGCATGTCATGTTGTTCCTCTCCTTCCACCTGCAAAACAGAGATAACTACTCTTAACCCATGTGTATCAGAACATTGTTGAGAGTTTTAATTAGCTGCTGTCCGCAGGGCTTTGAAGGTGTATGGTATATCTGAAATATTTTTAAGGGTACTACTAAGATTAGCCTTGCTGAGTTTTGCTCTCTTTCCCGTACAATTACCATGCAGATGTATGCAGTACATGTGCAGATACGAAATAGTTAAGAGTTCTTGTGTGTCCTTAGAAAAGACATCCCATTAAAACAAAACAACACATCAAAGTGAATTAAGTCCTTTTGAAATAATCTTTCTTACTGTATGTGTTTAGGACCAGCTGAACCCTCTGAAAAGCCAAAGCAGGGAGCGAGAGAGGGAGAGGGGGAGAGAGAAAGACACTTATTTATGTGAAGTCTGTCCCTCTGTTCGACTTTGTACAGCCAGAAACTGAAAGAAAGGCTTCGCTAGTGTGTCCAAGTCTCTGGTGAATGGCTCCTTTGGGTGCGGAAGTGAGCGCCGTGGATCCTTTCAGCCGAAAGGAACAGTTAATGAGTGTTTCTCTGTTCTGCGCTGCTGGAATGAGACACATCCCTCTTTCTAGGTCACTAAGTTAATCAAGTCAAGGATTTCTGTCCATTGTCCTTCTTATCAGTCACAGCTGCATTTGCATTAGGAAGCTTTCTGTTTCTTTAAGCCTCATTCATGTACTGATTAAATCCCTTTCCAAGTCTGCAGAAGCAAATGTCTAATGTATTATATAGCCATCTCCTGACCCAGGTGAAAACAACATACAGTAGAATATGTTTAAAAGCAGATGAAAGGAAAAAAATCATTGCTTTGATTTATCTGATTCTCGGTGATAAAACATAGGGGCAAAACAGGTGGAAGCTTATGTTGCTAATGTGTGATTTTTAACTTGATGCTGAGTAGCATCAATATCTGTGTACCCAAACAAACAATCTAAGGTGGGAAGTGAAATTGCTCTTCTTGAATGTTTGAGTAAATGTTGCTGTAGCATCTCATAATGAACAGCAGTAGCCATTGCAACATATTAAATAATAAATTGGTCCTGGCAGCACATTTCCAGTTTGCAAGGATGACTGAAGGATAAACTTGAGACAAAAGTGCAAAACTGACTACCATTGTAATCAAACAGTTGTAGTGCTTGCCTTTGAAGGGTAACAGCCTGCCTGTGGTAATGCTTTGGTTTCCCCACTGATTCATAGTCTTGATGTTTGGAGGCATAAGCTAAAATGTCCATCTTACTGATTACGAGTACAGTTTTGGGCAAAATAATAAAGAATTCCTTGTCCTCTTGTGACTGCTGCGGCCCTCCCACATCCCAAAGGGGGGACCTCATTGCTTCTTTTTTTTTTTTCCTGTGGATCTCCTGAGTTTCTGGGAGATGTCAACCTTAATCTGCTGCCAGTACAGTTCTTGCTTTTAACGGTGTAGGAAAAATGGCATTGGTCGTCTTCTTACCTTTCCTGTGGCCACTTGTCTGTTTTCCAAACCTTCTTTGACAATGTTGGGAAATACCTTTTGGGGAACAACACTTAGACTTTTTTTTCCTTTGTAATAGCATCATCTAGCGTTCCCTGTTCAACAACTGTACTTTACCCTTCCTCATAGATTTTCCTGCAGGTTCCTTTATGGAGGGCCTCTCTTACATCCTAAGCAATGCCCTGAAGCTTGGACTTTTCCATCCTCCCTCAGCCTGGTAAGCATGTAAGGGTTCAGGTCCTTTGCAGCAAAGGAAGGAGTTCCTTTTGCTCCCATTTTCTTTTGCTGGTCTCAGACAAATGTTCAGTCCCCCTCAGCCCTGCAGAATTCAAGTGCTGTGTCCTGATCGTGCAGCCTCCCTCAAAAAGCAGCCAAATGAAGGTCAGCAATGCCAACAGGCCCCGGCAGGAGCAGGGTAAACCTCAGAAGTGTCTGTTGCAATGCTAACACAAGCAAGGTCTGAATGGCAATGGTTGTCCCAGTGGCAGCTGGATGCCCTGGTACTTCTGCAGCTGAGGACTGCAGGGTCTTTGCAGGGAGGAGAAAACCACCCCATAAAAAGGTATGTCAGCCAGAAAAGGAAGGTCAAAGAAAGCATATTCCCCCTGATGAACAAGACTGGCAAACTGGTAACAACGGATGAGGAGAAGGCTGAGGCATTCTTATTTGCCTCAGTCTTCACTGGCAACCTCTCTTCCCACACCTCTTGAGCAGATGGACTGCAAGACAGGGACTGGGGGAGCAAAGTCCCTCCCTCTGTAAGAGAAGATCAGGATCATGACCACCCGAGGAACCTGAACATACATAAGTCTATAGGACCTGATGAGATGCATCCCAGAGTCCTGAGGGAGTTGGCTGATGTAGTTGCCAAGCCACTCTCCATGATATTTGAAAAGTCATGGCAGTCAGGTGAAGTCCCTGGTGACAGGAAAAAGGGAAACATTTCACCCATTTTTAAAAAAGGGTTGAAAGGAGGACCCTGGGAACTAACTACCTGTCAGCCTCAAGTCTGTGCCTGGGAAGATCATGACACAGATCCCCTAGAAGCTATGCTAAGGCACATGGAGGACAGGGAGGTGATTTGAGACAGCCAGCATGGCTTCACCAAGGGCAAGTCTTGCCTGACCAACCTAGTGGCCTTCTGTGATGGAGTGACTACATCTGTGATGGAGTGACTACATCAGTGGACAAGGGAAGAGCTACAGATGTTGTCTATCTGGACTTCTGTAAGGCCTTTGATGCAGTCCCCAACAACATCCTTCTCTCTGGATTGGAGAGAGATGGATTTGATGGGTGACTGTTTGGTGGATAAGGAATTGGTTGGATGGTCGCATCCAGAGGGTAGTGGTCAATGGCTCAATGTCCAGATGGATATCGGTGACAAGTGGTGTCCTTCAGGGGTCTGTACTGGGACCAGTACTGTTTAATATTTTAATCAGTGACATAGACAGTGGGATCGAGTGCATCCTCAGCAAATTTGCAGACACCAAGTTGACACACTGGAGGGACAGGATGCCATCCAGAGGGACCAGGACAAGCTTGAAAAGTGGGCCCATGTGAACCTCATGAGGTTCAACAAGGCCAAGTGCAAGGTCCTGCACCTGGGTCAGGGCAACCCCCAATATCAATACAGGCTGGGGGATGAAGGGATTGAGAGCAGCCCTGCAGAGAAGGACTTGGGGGTACTGGTGGATGAAAAACTGGACATGTGCCGGCAATGTGTGCTCGCAGCCCAGAAAGCCAACCATATCCTGGGCTGCATCAAAAAAAGCGTGGCCAGCAGGTCAAGGGAGGTGATTCTGCCCCTTTGCTCTAGTGAGACCTTACCTGGAGTACTCCATCCAGCTCTGGAGTCCTCAGCACAGGAATGACATGGACCTGTTGAAGCGTGTCAAGAGGAGGGCCACAAAAATGATCAGAGGGATGGAACACCTCTGCTATGAAGAAAGGCTGAGAGAGTTGGGGTTGTTCAGTCTGCAGAAGAGAAGGCTCCGGGAAGACCTTAGTGCAGCCTTTCAGTACTTAAAGGGGGCTTATAAGAAAGATGGGGACAAACATTTTAGCAGGGCCTGTTGCGATAGAACAAGGGGTAATGGTTTTAAACTAGAGGAGGGTAGATTTAAGCTAGATATAAGGAAGAAATTTTTTACAATGAGGGTGGTGAAGCACTGGAACAGGTTGCCCAGAGAGGTGGTAGATTCCCCATCCCTGGAAACATTCAAGGTCAGGTTGGATGGGGCTCTGAGCAACCTGATCTAGTTGAAGATGTCCCTGCTCGTTGCAGGGCAGTTGGACTACATGACCTTTAAAGGTCCTTTCTAACCCAAACTATTCTATGATTCTATGAAAACTTCTCGTTTCAAAATGGGAGTGGTATTATGAGAATGAAACACAGAGTGTTATACAATCTGCTCATCTTAAAAGGCATTACAATGCAGTTGGACCAACCTGAAATCTTTTTCCCTTCTCCTGAGCCTGCTTCCTGCAAAAGGTTTGGGTTGTCTCTCGCCAAGTAGTTCCTCCTAGGCTGCAGTGCAATCAGTGTCTCGTGTGCACTTGCTTTTGCATTTTAATGCCCACAAATGTACTCAGCCAATCCTCTGAAATAGTGTAAGTGTCCAGAATTAGGGACCAGGAAGGGCTTTGGCTGGCCAGTGTGGTGCTGAAGATCAGTGGCTCTGCAGTAACTCACAAAAATATATAGACATGTATTCTGAGGGACCATATAGTAATCTCAGGTCAATTTGAGGTAGCTTGTAAGCTGATGAAAGAGGGCTGCGTTACTTGGCATTTGCTGAGAGCATGCTCAGCTGCTGGAGAGCAACTATATATTAAGTTAAAAGATGTGAAGAAAAAGAAGCAATGCTTGAAGTTACCTGGAGACCAATTATGCTGTGCTGCAGGAACTTCTGCTATTGTGGTGACAATGTAAACCAATTCTGAGTCAACGCAAGATCAAACATTTGTAAATTGTCCAGAAAACTGATTTTTCATTGAAATAAATGTTTCTGTTGAACCAGAATATTTTGCTTTTCAAAGCTGCATAATCAATTTTAAGGAGAACACATAAAATACATTTTAAACTGGAAAGCTTTTTCCTAAATGACAATGTGAATCGACACGTTCCCACGCTACATTTTGATTCAATAGTTCATCATTTTCCAAGGGAAAACAGTCCCTCAAAAATATTTGGCTGTGACAACTATTTGGATTCAACTGCGTTGATAAGAAACAACACGGTTGTTGTTCCTGTGGCTGCGTGCGAGTCTCTGAAGAAATGCGGAGACTGGAGCATCGCAGCATTTGGAGGTAATAGCTCTGCATTCATCAGGGATCAGCTCCATGGGACCTTTATTGACTGAGATCTGCTAAGGATACAGCTCACTAAATACACGAGAGAAAACTATCTCTAACCTCCAGTGTACTTAGGAGCCAATGACAGATGAGCTACAGATTATTTGAGTGGTTTAATTATTCTTATCATTTGTCCACGTTAGCCTGTGGTTTCTAGAACTGCACTTTGGTTAAAATTCTTTGATTAAACAGATGACTTGTCAAGACAAATGTTTCTCGCAGCCCTCTGCAGTGTGGTACAAAACTATGAACCTTTTCCTGCTTCAGTTTTTGTTTCTGCTTTCTCTCCCACCCACTGCCAGTGGATTTAGGATGAATCAATAGGGACCTAAACATCTTTTGGAGCAGTATCTCTTATGCAAGAAAGCATAGCAGCTGTAACTGAAAGGGGGAGAGAATGGAGTTTCTTAGTAGCTTTTGCAGAAGACCATTGTAATTTTTTAATTGGTGAAAAAGCTATAGACTTTTTAGCTCCCTGTTTAACAAAAATAGCAAAAAAAAAAATCAAGTGGACGCCTTGACAAATACAAGTGCTCAGTCTCAATTTTGTTGTTGTTGTTCAGGCTGCATCTGAACAAAGATGTCTGATTCCCTTTGCATTGCTGTTATCAGGATTTGCCTGAAATGGAGGGCAATACGGGAAAAGGCAGGCAGTGTGAGAGGGGATTTGGAGTGGATGGTGAGGGAGACTCCAGCTTTGTGCCCTTGTAATTATGCTGTGGAGTAATGCGGAGGGGTAGTGTTAAGAGCAGATGTTTAAGGGTGTATTGGCACCAGAAGAATTGAAGACTGAATGGGATTTTTCTGACATGAGGGAGAAGCCTTTGAAAACAACACTGGACACCGATCTGCAGGCTGGTCTGCATTGTACCATTTTGCCAACGCAGTTGGTTGACAGCATAGGATTAAGTTGTGCCATGCCACTAGGACTCATAATTTGAGCACAGACCTATTAGCAAATAATTTATTTTGCCAGGGTAGCCAGTTTTACAGAGAGGGTGAGGAAAGCTCTGCCAGAAAGGCCCTGTCTTACCAGCCTCTTTAACTTCACGGTGTTGTTGAGTTGGTTTAATTTGGATATGGCTATGCCAAAAAGAGGTTTTTATGAAGCAAGCATTATTTTTATTAAATGCAAATACTAAACCAGATTCATCATCGTTTGTGATACTTTTAACAGAGACAGTTAAAACGGTTTGCTGACTTTGCTCTCTGTGCAGACCTTGGGCAGAGTCTGGCTCCTCCAGACAGGGTCCTCTCTCTCGGGTGGCACAAGGGTCCTGGATGCTTACCTGATTTCAGAGCATCAAGGCTATTGCAAAGTCTGTAGGCTAGACTGTGAACGCATAAGGTTAGGGGTTGTGTTTCAAAACCAGGGGGGACTTTGGTCCCCCCATGGGGGGTCTGTCATTGGACTGATGTCGTAAAAATAATCGTCCTTGTTGGAAATGGTTAGGTAATGAGAAATCTAGTCAGATTTGATAAGTGTACAGCTGTAATAAAGTAACATAGTGATGTCAGACCACCAGTGCTGCTGAGCAAATGTGCCATATGGCCCATTATTTACTTTTTTCCTTCTAAAATTTATAGGTGAAGGTTCACCAAACAGTAGCAAAGAGCTTTCATTTTGCTGTGAGTGTTTTTCTGCTATTTCATTTGATGTAAACAAGTTCCAGGTGAACAGGTAAAATTACTTTCACTCCCATGTTTGTTTTTTTTTTTTTAGATGCGACCAGGTTTTAACACTTACATCATCACAAGAAAGTGCTGACCATTTATCACATCCAAGAGTGTCCCTTTTAAAAGGAAATAAAAACCTAAAGCAGCCTACAACACAGTTTCTTAGCACGGGGCATCCCGGTACTCCTTAGCACAAAGGTAATCGCAGTGGCAAAACCACAGTGAGGTTTGATTCACTGCAGTGTTCCAGCTCTGGAGGACTAGAATAACTGCCGAAATCAATACTGCTATTCCAGTATACAAACAGAGCCTTGCCAGGGTGAATTTCTTTCCTTGGAAGCAAAGTAGGCATAGATTTACTCACCTAGTCGGTAGTCCTCTTAATTTTACTCGTGTGAGTAACTGTTCTTGGCAGGGGTGTAATGGAGTCTACACTTGTGGCCTGGAGAAATTTATTATGCTTTTTCTGTAGAGCTATCTGCTTTCCCCCCCCAACCCCCGCCTCCTATTTCCAGTGGAAACTGTCTTGTTTATCACAGGTCATCCCACATCACTGCAGCTCACCAGGGAAATGGCAATAATTCAACTACTTGGGTATGGGTGTCAGGCTTTTCTCTCCCTGTTGTTTTGTGGCATGACTGATGTTACTTTGCCTTGTTTGAAGGCAGCTGTTAAGAGGGCAGGAAGAGTAAAGCTATGATTGCATGAGATGTAAATGTACCTTGGCTCTTTAGGTGTTAATACCATTCCAGGAGTGGCATGGGAGTGCTTCAAAGTGGAGTAGAGGGAAAGCGGGGAGGAAGGAGGAGCAGGGAAGGCAGGAGACAGCAAGGTCAAAATGCCAGTAGCTGCCTCTGGCAGCTTTTGGCAGCCTCATCAAAAGCAAAAGACTGAACAGATCTTGAAAATACTATCCCTAGATGGGAGAAGATGCTGAAAGTTGCTGGAGCAACAGCAGGATGTTTGCTTCCTTGTTGTCATTTCCATTTCTTTTTTGCTGATGAAGAGAAGACATCTATTGTCTCCTATACAAATGGGAGTTACTCATGTGCTATAGCGGAGCTATGGGGGTCTCTGAGCTGTCTTTCCAAAGCTTTACTGGTGCTAAATCATCTTTGCAAATACATACGTTCAAGAAGAAGAGAAAGGCATGAGACTGGATGTGATTTGTTAGAGACACCAAGAAAAAAGTCTCAAGATGTGATTCTCTGCATCACAGAGTTGAGAACAGATCTTACTGAAGTTAGTCGTATGATGTTCAGAGAGGAGAGAGACACAGGGTTTTGCTTCAGTAGGCACATCAGGTCCTGTAAAGGACAGTATCATGGTGGTGTATCCATGCTCCAGCTGAGTTAGGCTTGCGTAAGCCCCAAGGGCTACTCACCAAGCTCTCCACGCACCAGGTCAGACACATGAAGGCTGCAGTTACGGGTGCTTGAGTGGAAGGGGAGGGAAGAAAAATGGTAACATTCTGAGGTGAAAAGGGTGGCCCTAGGGTGTTTTGCCCCACTGTTTTTTTTTTTTTTCTCTTCCATCCCTAGCATCCTTTGGAGTTAACTAAAGTTGTGGTTTTAAATTTGTGTAATTTATTCCTGCTTGGAGACACATGTTGGTGTTTTAATGTGCCTTATTCAGTTTTATCATAAGTCAATTAGGAGCCGGTAGAAACTAAA
Source organism: Balaeniceps rex (assembly GCA_013401315.1). Taxonomy (NCBI): domain Eukaryota; kingdom Metazoa; phylum Chordata; class Aves; order Pelecaniformes; family Balaenicipitidae; genus Balaeniceps; species Balaeniceps rex. The sequence goes on along the minus strand of VYZW01027876.1, from coordinate 30,037 downwards.
CTGATTCTGTCACTCTTAACCAGGGGTTTGTATCAGCTTAACTAAATTAGTTTAATTAAATCAAACACTACTTCATTCCTCAAAGTCTTCCAAAAAGGTGTCTGTGCTTGCACATGCGTATACACAGAAGGTGCATGTGTGCTGAGTGCGTGTGCCACCCCGTGCAAGCAAGCAACTTTCTAAATATCAACCTGCATATCTGTCTGGGCATTTATAGGTTGCCAATTACGCTATTGCATCTAATGGAGAGATGTAAATCCCCATATAAATTCAGCTTGCTGCTTTGGCGGCTTTGCTGACAGACTAGTAAACAATTTCTATGCAGAGTGCGATTTTCTAGTTTAGGAATGGAGCCACTTAGATTAGAACTCAGCGTTTTAGTGAGA
>VYZW01027876.1:3407-29642 GCA_013401315.1 Balaeniceps rex | reverse complement strand
ACTCAGCGTTTTAGTGAGAAATGTCTAAAACGTTTACATAACCTATTTACATATGAATACAAACATTACAGGCTTTATATTAACAGCCCTTGTTGTTGCTCATTACTATGCATAGAAAAAGACATCAGCATTTCTAGTAGCATCTACAAAATTATAAATATGTGATAGAGTAATTACTGATTTGGAAATCCAAATTATATTAAAATGATTGTAGCATCTGTGTCTCCAAAACCCTCTCCATTTGTCAATTCTAATCTTTTATTGCATAGGCAATAAACATGAGTCTGATGTCTGTTTACNATTTCTATGCAGAGTGCTATTTTCTAGTTTAGGAATGGAGCCACTTAGATTAGAACTCAGCGTTTTAGTGAGAAATGTCTAAAACGTTTACATAACCTATTTACATATGAATACAAACATTACAGGCTTTATATTAACAGCCCTTGTTGTTGCTCATTACTATGCATAGAAAAAGACATCAGCATTTCTAGTAGCATCTACAAAATTATAAATATGTGATAGAGTAATTACTGATTTGGANAGAAAGTGGAGGAAGGATACGTTTGATGTCAAGGTATCTGAAATTAGTCCACAGCTGTTTCTCTCACCTTTTCTTTACCCCACACCCTCAAAAATATGAGAATTGATGGTAGCTTTTGCAGATTTATCTGAAGCAAGCAGGAGTTGCCAGGAAGATCATGCTGGAGCTGATGAGATTTTGCCCTCATGGTAAAAACTACCAAGGAAGTTCCTTCCAAGAAACAGAGGGATTGGTTCGGGGCTGATCCTTTACTCTTTTTACTGAAGACTGGCTTGAGTCAACTTGTTGTGAAGCTCCTGTAAGCCAGGGAAGCATTTGGTGTGCTCCATGGCATGAGTGAATGAAACTCAAGCCTTATAGTGACTGTGATGCAAAGTAGAAACCAGGGACAGGTTCAGATGCCCTTCATCACAACTGTGCCTTACTTCCAGAAGAGACCCTGTAGGTCTCAGCAGGTTTGCGTAGCAGATTTCACACATTAGTAAACAGTAGTAAAAGTTTGGGGTTTTTTTCATCTGTGGCTCTCAAAGGACTTTGCAGGGAAGACAGTATAATGCTTCCCGTTTTGCAGAAGAGCAGAGATGCCCCCCCACCAAGGTCGCTCTGCCTCACAGCAGAAGTCACAGTAGAGGCCCCTTTGCCAATCTCTGTCTGGTCTTCTGGCCACTAGAAGACACTGCCCAAGGAAATTTATTCATGGCTCGCTCAACTGTAGTTATTTGTAGCAATATCTGCTTCCAGTTTTTCCAGTCCTAGGCCGAAATTCCAATCAGGGGAAGTCAATGGGAGATGATTTGCCTGGAAATAATGTGCTCGCTAGATGCAGCAGGTGCTGATGTCATGGGTGCCCTGATAAGCTGAGAGAAGATTGACAGTGTCACACTGACCTTTAAGAAGGTCTTTGAAAACGGGTCCATGTTTTTCACCTTGCCTGATGATGGGGAGTGAATGCTTCTTCTGAAGTGGTACATTTTCTCTGGCATGCATTCCCCAATTTAAACTGAGCCATCCGTGATTGCCCCCTTGGCTTTAATTACGGTGCCGCCTCTAGTTTTCATCTCTCTTTACACCTTCTGCTTACACCACAGAGGGACTTAAAGGCCTGTATTTGCATAGTAACAGTTCTGCGAGATGAAATGCTGCTGTATAAATAAAGCATTCATCACACCTGCAAGGGAGGTTTGAATAAAATCCCACATAGTTTTACTGCATGAGCAATGAAAGATCGGAAATGACAAATGGGTTGACAAATGGTGTGCAGTGCATAAATAGCATTATTTATTTACTCAGTCGTGTTGGAGTAAGTGAGATGAGGCTCGCTGGCTTTTTGAGAGATTTGTCAGAGTATTTGTAAAGGCAGAGGCTGCAGGATCAAGCCCAAGCCCCTGGCACTGGCAGGTAGGTAGCCCTTAGCTGGAAAACTGAAGCGTCTCTTTCCCAGGCTGTGCAGTTGCAGGGAGTGACAGATAGGATGAGGCTGGCTGGGACAGACGGAATTTCCTAGTTGGTCAATGTTTTAGGGTTTGCCTGTCAATCTGTTCACACTAAACTGTTTCTCAGCACTGTCCATATGCCTGTACTGGCTAATTCAGTGTACCGAGGAGCACTGGCTATTTATACATAACACTTCAAAAACCCTGGAGTGAGATGACTGCTGCTAAAGGCACCAACGACATAAAGAAAAGCCTCGTCTTCTCAACATTTGAAAAATAATTGACTTTCCATAGATGCACTGAGAAAAAGAAGAAAGAATTTGGATGCCACCTGTGACTTAACAAGCTAGTCTTGTTTACACTAACAAAGAAAATAAAATGTTGTCAGTCACCTATTATTTTTACTGCCTTCATGGTTAGCAGTGGTGAGTACATGGAGAGTTTCTTTAACCCCAAAGCTGAGTTAAGATGTCCTCACCCCTGACTGCTTACTTTCCAGCACCTGAGATACCATTCACCACTGCTCCTCATTACAGCCAGGCTGCGAAATGGACTACCAAAGTATTGCAGGATTTTAAGTTGCCACAGTTTTAATGCCATTACATGGAACCGAATGTATCATTTTTTCCATTGCTGCTCTTGCCTATATGTTAATTGGTCAAGTATTCACCAAGCCGGATAGCAGCAGAGCCTGCCTGATACTTTATTCTAGCAGTCCAACATACACTAGAAAGCTAGGATGCCATTTTCAGCCCCTACCAAAATGCTTCCTCAATTACTCAGAAAAAGTGGAGCCCATTGCAAAAAGAAGAGGTTGGACTTCACCATCACAAGGGCATTCTGCTAGAGGATGGGAACTAAGGGTTTACAGCCATCCATGGAATTAAATCCAACTCTTTCAGATTCTGAACAAAATCTGTGGTGCTGAACTACTGCAGAGAGCAGGAGCAAAGTAGGTGCAAGGGACAAGGTATCATCAGACCAGTATGCGGCACTAATGGTCCTGATGGGGTGCAGGACTTCAGAGCTTCTTGTGATTTTTAAGCCTGGGAGGTGTCACGGCATTATTAACAGTTAATTTCTGTGAGTTGTTGAGGTGATGCAAGGGTCCCTGTGTCATGACACTGGGGGAATTGCTCCTTGGTGGCCCCAGGGGAGCGTGGCTGTCACCTCTGCACGCATGTGTTCGTCTCTTTGAGAGAATAGGGAGCTTTATAAATATAAATGTCAACAGGTCACATGTGGAATTGGATGTGGCAAAAAGTCCAGTAGCAGCTTCATGGTCTCAAGCATCCAGCACAGAGTTCAGCAGGACCAAAAGCCAGTTAGCAAGTTACCCCTTGGCTGGGAAACATGGCAGGAGCCGCTGGGCATTCAGAAGTCATTTTCTGGCTGATGTGCCAGTGCTGAAGAGCTGCCCAGCCACAGGCTCTGCTCGGCAAGTGACACTTTTTGGATTTTCTCCCTCATGGAGAAGAAATTTTCCCATGACCTCACCAAAGCTTTCAGGGTTTGTCTGAGCATCTGCAGTCAGTTCAGTGAAAGTCCAAAGGGTTTGGGCAGCTGGTGAGTATTTTTGTCCAGATGTTTGCAGTTTAAGCGCTTGCTTTCATTACTTGTACAAGTCTGGGCACATATTTTCTCCCCAATAGTGGATCTTTTGGTGAGTCAGAGCAGGGGAGCTGTTCGTGTGAAGGCAGGAGAAGAGGAGGGCAAGACGAGCATTTTAGGGAGGAGGGTGGTGAGGATGTAGCATGTGGCTGATAATCCTGTGGAGAAGTTGGGCACAGTTACAATGGATGAGTGTAGCCAAGTGTGGGTCACATGTGCAGGATAGTCCTTTTTAGTAACAATGTTTTAAAATCTTAATATTCAAGGGAGGCTTTGGGTGGATGGTTTGGAGAGTCTCTTTGGTGACGTGAACTGGTGAAACTCTTTATGTATTTTCTTAACATGGGAGTATCCTTGATTGTACACTCCTGCTACTCAGCTCAGACCCTGTTAATGGTCAGTGGTGCCTGTAAATGACTGTTCATCCACTGAATTCACTGGGGTGTGGAACAGGCCCATGGGGAAGAGCAACTATATGGCCAGCAGTATGGTGGGTTTTTTTCCAGGAACGGATTGTTTTTTTGCTTCTTGCTCTGAAGTGGATAGTTGATGCCTTCCTCCTGGCAGGGCTGAAGTACTCATGATGTGATTGGGAGTAGACCATATTGCACAAGTACAGTAGGTATCTTAAGGTAACAGGGCAGGTATCAGAGGCTACAGTCCTCTCCACCTTGGTGGTAGCTAGCAGAGCGAGCTAGCCCGCCTTGAGGAGCATTAAGGCATAAAACATCCTGTATCTTCTTATCCCTCAAATGCAATGAGGAGGAATGTGATAGTGGGAGCCACACTCTCTTGGGAAACCCTGCTGCCAAATTCAAAAGCTTCACATGGCTGTAGCAGTGCAGCTCCTTGTCATAAAATGGAGGATTTTATTTGCTTTTATTAAGTAGCAGAAGCTTAATTAAGTTTCTCCTGAATGTAATAAAGCGATACAGCTGAATGTAGGTCAGTCCCAAGTAATTGTTTCACTGCCTTAGCAGCTGTTTAACTGATGCTCAAGTGTTAAATAAGGATGCTGAAATTTTTTAAAATTTTTGTCTTTTTTTCTTCTTTAAAGGGGCTAAGTGGTCTCTTTCTCAGGGGACTGTGAGGTTAGCCTTGGCCCTTTGAACCTAATTAATCAATGGCAAGGCTCTGTGAGTGCTGGCTGTGGAATGCTCTGTAATTGCTTACTTGTGCAGTCATTGGTTTTGTTTAACCTGTGATGGATTAAACTCTGTTATAAAGGTCCTTGCTTCTGCCATAGAACAACTCCAGCCGTGCAACAGCAGGCTCTCCACTCGATTCCTGACCCCCATGGGGATGTGGCAGGGAGAAAGGGAAGGATGGCTCTCCCCGCTGCCCCTCGCCACACCGCCTGGACCCACTGGCGTTTTCGCCATCACAGTCAGTGAGCTTTCCCAGGGCTGTGCTCTTGGCAAAGGGAATATCATTAGCTGTTAATATAACCCAAGAATTCTCCAGATATCTCCCTCGCTTTCTTTCATTAAATGTGAAACTTTAGAGACAGAAACTTTAATGATTTTCTGTGCGTGTGCGTGTGTGTAATACTGTATGCTCCGCTGGGACCCCTCTGGCATCCCACATCTCTGAACAGCTGTCAGACAGCTCGGATTCTTTTCCAAACTGCCAATCTCCAAAAATATTTCCTCCTCTTCTTGAGTATGGAATTTCTCCTGAGTCAGAGGGTCTGCACAAAGCGATGGCAGGATTCAGTGACAAAGTTAAGGCTGCCAAAACATGAGGGCCAGAAATAAAATCTTTTATACCAGTTGCGGGGGGGACCAGGACTGTGAATTTCCAGGCTACAGCAGGACTCTGCTTTCACTTCCAGCCCCGGTGAAATGTTTTGAGACAGTGTGTTTCTTGTAATGCTTGCTATTAACATTCAGAAGAAAGCTAGATCATTTTAAGATGTTTCAAAACGGATGTTAAAATTTATCTTCCTTTTTATTAGATCTACTGCACCAAGGCACCCAGTGGCTGTAGAAATGTAAGTAATGAAAGGCAGAGAACAAATGTGAACTATAGAAATGATTTATGGAAACATCTGATGAATTTATCCTGCATCTTTACCATTTCATCCATCTCCCTGGACTTCAGCTAGTATGTTTGAGCAGCATCAGTCAGATATTTTAAAGTTGACTTACCAGAGACGTGCTCCATGCTCTGGAATGTGGATTTCCCAGTTTCTGCCCCACCTAACGCTCCCGTGCAATCCCAAGCAGGCGGGTTTTTTTCCGCAGAGCTATCTGGATTGGATTACCAAAGTGGTTAGGCACTCCGTGACACAGCCTGCTGCCTGAAAAATGCTTAATAGCTGGCGACTTCACTGCTCTCCATGAGAACTGAGGAGCCCCAGGCCATGCTCAAACAGCTGGGCCTTTTTGTAGCTCCTTCAAGAAGAACCAAGCTCTTTGAAAAAATTCAGCTCCGGTGAGAGGCAGGGCCTTTCTGGAAAACTTGGCCTTTGAGTTTAGCTTCCTCAAAGGAAGCTATCTTATGTACAGCAAGTTTAATTCTGTGAGTACAGCATTAGGCAGGCTCTGTACTATGAAATAGCCAGTCCTCCACTAACAAAGTATTTTCCGCATCTTCAGAAAGAAGACTTGAGGTGTTGCAGAAGCCCTGTTGCTCTGTTCCTACCAGTTGTTGTCCCACAGATTTTCAGAGGCCATTTTCCTACCAGACTTTTTCTCGGGATAGTCTTTTTAGCCAAATCTGTGTGTATTTAACCATATTATTTTAAAGGCAGATAAGGTATGTAATGAGCAAATAGCATCCCTTTCAGGATGGTGACCAGATAGGGCGGGGCAGGAGCTGGTGGGCATGTATAGCTGTAAACTGAGATAGATAGATAGATAGATAGATAGATAGATAGATAGATAGGTAGATATGCTGAAAACTGCCCCAGGAAGGACAAGTGAGGAGGGAATGGGGTGGTGGGAAGGCAGGGGTGTGTGATCCCTGACGTCCCCCAGCTTAGTGCTGAGCACAGCGTGAGAAAGCCTTGCTGGAGCTGCTGGACAGATGTTCTCAAAAATGCATCTCTCCATCCCCTCCCATGTTGCTGCATGCCACCACAGAAAGTTCAGTGCTATGTTTAGACATTTTGAGGAACTTCACAATGGCGGTTTCAAGTAATATATCTAAGATTAGGCTTTTTTTTTCTTTCCTTTTTTTTCCTTACTATTTGCTTCCGTATATGCAATGGCTGGGCAATGCTGGGCTGGGAAGCTTATGAAGGTTTTGTGACGCTGTGCTTTCTCTTGAGCTTACAATCAAAGTGCAGGCTGCCTTTATTCAAGCTTTGGGCTGAAGATCAAAGAGGCAGAGTTGGCTATGTTGGAATACAATTTTAAAAAAATCCCTTTTGAATATCAAAACCATATTTAGTTCATTTCAGGATTATTTTTTGAGAAAGTTTGGTTTGTTTCTGATTATTATTCGTACTGCTTTAATGCCTGAGACACAGACAGGGGCCAAGACTCCTTTGCACAAGGTGCTGTACAAAATCAGGCACCATTAATAGATGCTGTATTAATAGCATATGACCCTAGCAGGCTGTTTGTTTTATTCACTAATATTATCTTTTTGTCTGTACTGATTTAGCCATGATGCTAAAGGTATAACCTGTTACATGTTGATCCTACATCTCACTTGGTTGGGAAGCTTCCCCCCCAAGAGGCTGAGGGGCGATTGCCTCCTTAACTGAAATCTATGGACCTTTACTTAAAAATCACCTCGGTATCATGCCATTGGCAAGAGCGATGAAGAGAGAGGTTGCTCTGGGGTTTAGAAACAGTGCTGCATGGATGCCTTCAGTTCACTCCTGAGTTGATCAGGGAGCTGCCCAGCTTTGACCTCCCGTGCTGTTTGGACATATTCATTTTTGTTTCATTCAGTCATTCAATTATTATGTCAAATTTGAGATGGAGTGCAGTACAAATTATTTTGGCCCAAACCCTTTCTTTAACCCTATTCTCAGAGGTGAAAGGCTAACACATTAAACCTACCAGCCCATGAATACAGATTACTTTAGCCCGTTTAGAGACAATATTCTCTAATCTCAGTTTTTCCTTTTGCAGGAATCAGTCAGTGGCTTGGACGGGGGCATTGCGTGGTGACAGTAAATGGCAGCATTGCAGTTATTACGGGCTGCGTAATTCCTTGTACTTTGAGAAAACGTGACAATTAGTGAAGGGGGATGCCATGGAAGTAATATTGGATTTTCCTTTAACAACAGGACAAAATATCTTTTTTATTAATATATTTAAAAGGTTTCTAAATGTTCATGTTCAGATTTGCTTTTTGCTCAGCCAGTGCTGAGCAGCAGGTTCGTACCTCGCGGTGCTACAGGGCTGCAGCACCTTTGTGTCTGGCACAGCATCAGCTCCCTGTGCTGCGGACTTGGTGGATAGGTAGGTAATGGCAGACCAAGGGTCTGAACACGCTTCAGAGCTGTTGTAGAGAAAATAATCCTTTGCCACTTGCTCTGGCTACCCCAGCTCTGGGTAGCTGCACTAAAGAGGAAAAAATGGGCTTCAACTCTCATTGACTTGTGTTAAAATGGCAATGAAGACAAAGTAATGGGGAGTGCCAGCTGAAATTCAGCCCAGACCTCCTCTAGCCTTTAATTTGACCTCCTAACCCAAATTAAAAGCCAGATTGTTTTCTGTTCACAGTTATTTTAACTAGTGTTAAATCTGGCTAAAGCACCGAGCCTTTTATTGGTTGGTTTGTTTTAGGTGTTTACTCTCCTCTCCCAATATCCTGTCAGTGTTTTGTAAAGTGGATTTTTATTGGGGTGCTACAGAAGTTTATGGACTTGGAAGAAGTAGAATACCTGTAAAAGGGCAGATGTAGTTCTTTAAAAGATGAGCTTTACAGCCTTAAGGCTTGCCTGGTTTGGTTTTCAGCCCTACGGACCGGCATCCAATAAAAGACATTAGCCTACATTGCAAACCTGGCCTTGCTTGTGTCTGCAGCTTCTTGCAGCTGGAGCAACACCATGACTGCTTTAGATGTGCTCGGTGCAGATCTGTTTTCCATGCTGACCCAAACCTTTCGTCCAAATATACCCAATGGCTTGGAGAGATTATGTTTTTGTCATTCGTGTGCTAATGATGAGTGTTTCTTCCACCAGGCTTGCGTTCAGGTTCCCTGTTGCCACAGGGATGCTGTAGCCAGGCACATTAGCACAAAGCACTTGGCAGCTTTTCCTGTTGGGGTACACATTCATTACCTTTGGGGATTTCGGCTCCCCTCCTTGCTGTGTTAATTGCAAAGACATGGGACAGGAAGAAATCCAAGGAAACTATAAAATGTAAGAGACATTACATGACAAAGCACAGAGTAGAAAGCTTTCACTGCTTGGGGGGGACACTCCTTTGGAGGGTAATGACCAGCCAGGGCGTCCCTGCTGGCAGGTCCTGCCCCAGACCTCGGCTTCCCAAGCTGGGGAGTCCCTGGCAGTAGAGCAGGTGCACCATGTGCAGGGGTGCCCCAAATTGCCATTAAATCTGTTAAATCTTGTGAATTTGCTGTTAAATGCTTCTTGTTAAATTTTAAGGGCTTTATCAGTGAGTTGAAACAGCGTAGTTACTTTTTTCTTTTTTTCCTATGTAAAACTGGTATTTAAATTATTTCCAGGACCTGTTTTCCATCTTGTTCCCAGGCTCTCCATAATACATCAAGGTAGTCCCCTCAGTGACCTTTACAGCTCAGATTTGTTTTGGCTCTGCAGGATTTTTCTGCTGTTTGGCTGGGGTTTCGGTGTGGTTTTGGTGGTTTGTTTTTCTTCAGTTTTGCTTTACTCAATATAAAATAATAATCAGAAGAACAAAATGGGTTGAGGCTATAGAAAGAGGACTCTCTTTTCCCATCAAACATCGTAAGATTTTACAATAACCATAGCAGTTTAAATGTATCTCGTTGGCATATCCTCACAAAGGCGCTTGGTGAGGCTGCAGTTAGAGTGCTTTGCCTCTCCTTGTGTTAGTTTGATCACATAAGAAGCAGCCTATCTGACAGCTCTAGCACCTGGATAGATAATTAAAACCTGTCAATAAACCAACAAAATGCAGTGTGTAGTGGGACTCGTCTGTGCTAGCATTAAACACCGCAGATAATTATATCACAGCAGAGGTTGGAAAGCCAGCTTCTCTGTGCTCTGAAAGATCAATAAAAAGGCCCATTCATAATGAAGAAATTGTTAAAGAAACTGTATTTTCATCTCCCTGTCATTAGATCCTTTGCATTTAAGGTTTTGCAGAGGCAGAAGAAGATTCTGTTGAGGAATTCTTTGTTTCTGGAAGCTAAACAGGCAGAGGATTGAGCTTTGCCTTTGTGCAGCGCGTTATTGAAAGCAAATGTGGTGAACCAAAGGCTTTTCTCAGGGCTTGCAGTTCTGTTCTCCCCTCTGTACCCTCCGCTGCCTCCCTTCGCTGCTTGGTTTTTTTGGTTTGGTGTCCCCCCCTCCCCTTATTTTCAAGCCATCATGTTAACTCCACTTATGAGTGAAATTTCTCTTGCTTCCTGTTTACTTTCTCCAGGGCATTTTTTTTTTTTTTCCTCTTGGCCCTTCCTAAAGGGTTGATTTGGAAATATCACATATTGACAGGGGAGAACACACTCCTGGCTGACTTATTTGCTGTGACAGCCTCTTTCTTAAAGCAGTCATCCAGAGAGGAGATTTTCGTGTTCCAGAGAAGGAAAAGGATGTCTTGCAGCATTGCCATGAAGGATAATGAATTGTCTGTCTCTTACTGTAAAACCATTAGAAAAGTATAATAGACCTTGAGAAAGAGGCTTAGATATTGATGTCTTGGCTATATTAGCGTGCCTAGGCACATGATGCCTGCTTTGTCTTTGCAGAAAAAATAAAGTCTGTGTAAAGTAGGTGTTTCAGTTGAGGGGAGAGGGAAAGAGTATCTTTGTTTTCTGGCGACCAGTGCTCATGAATGCAGGTGAGCAGGTTTGGTCAGCACACATGGGCATTAAGAATCCCTTGTTATAAGTTGCTGTAGGTGGAGGGTAGCACCAGCTACAAGCAGGGTTTGTTAAGCAGCAGCAAGGGATGGATGTGGCAGCTCAGTGCTTTCTGTACAAATCCAAGTTCATGGTCACGTAGCCTGAAATTTTCCAATCTTCAAGGTATTTAAGAGCGAGCCCTGGACTCTGATGGTCTGATTGCAGATTCAGAGGGAGCGGATGATTTCCCAGTTTGTAGTGGTTTCCAGTACACCCTGTTCACAGGAGCTCCTGGCCACAGTGTTGCAGAAGGCGTTGCTCCACCTCAGAAGGCTTGTCTCTAGAGGATAAGGACCAGGAGAAGAGGATGTGTTGGGGATGAAATGGATGTTTGAGCCTATAGGCTTGTTGTGGACCTGTGCACAGATTTCTGATTGCTCTTTTCCTGGCATCCCTAGCACGACGGGTACCTGGCCCCATGGTTTTGGCATCCGTTTTTCTTGTCTGGGGCAAATGGTCCCCACCTGGATGGGGAGCTGGAGGACTTACTGGTATTGCACCCACGATGATTAATGCTGAAAGGCTTTTGTTTGGGATTGATCTTTTATTTTATGCTGGCTTTGCATTTTTGTTCTGGCAAACATATCACCCCAGACATGTCTAGCCTGATGCTGTTGACATGTCTGTGCTATTAAAGTTTCTGGAAAGGCCTAAAATAAACATCACCTGCCAAACTATTATTTTTTCCTTTCTTTCTCTTTTGGTAAATATATCAACAATGTCAGCACTGGAAAAAATCACAGATGTCAGAGCAGGAAAAAGCAGCTGTTTATGTCTGAAAGTGTTTCTGCCTCACTATCACGAGGTGACCTTGTCACTTAAAAATCATAAACATGTTGCCAGGGAGAAGGAATGGAAGTTTGCTGAAGGGAAATGAAGTTTTGTTGTTGGTTTTTTGACTTTTTTTTTTTTTTAAGTCTGAACCAAGAGTTGCAAACAGAGTTGAGCCCTGCAGCTGGTTCTGAACTCAAATGCTTCCTTCAGTCCCACTGCTATAAATGCAAAACAAATGCCACATGAATTATTATTACTGTTTCACATTAAAACTCTTGAAAGTCATTTTCCACTGGAACTAGGAGGAGTTCTGCAAAAATAATCCATGTTTTCTGTTACAGTGTATGTCTTACACTGGCTTGACATCTCTCTTCTAGGATAAATAGTTTTCCACATCTGAAAGACAAAACAGGTACCTTAATAAGTGGGAATAAATGTAGCTGGAAAAAGGGCATAAAGAACCCCCTTTTTTCTTTTTTTTTTTTTTTTTGTTGTGACTAGGACAATTTACACTTTTCCCAGGAGGTGATTATTCCTCTCCAAAACGTATATGTGAATAACGTGAATTTCTGTTTATGAGATAGTGGGTGCTTAAAGGCTGCTGAATACCTTGGACTGATTTTTAGGAAGGTTTGGGGTATTCTTTTTTCCTGAACATACAGGAATGTATGCTGCAGTCAGTCTCTCAAGTCAAGGTGAAAATGCAGATCTCGGGTTATGCTTTGGTTTCTGATCTCTTGGTTGGTCTTGGTAGGCATCTGTTCCTTGGCAAAGTGGATGTGAGATACTGGCCTTTTCATTGAGCACACAAGCATTTACAGAGGAACCTGGGCACTGGCAAGTCATGTTTTCCATATCTTACAAAATGGAAAATGCAGCAGGCTTTTTGCCTTGCTAGCCTGAATGCTGTGGCAGCATGGTGAGTTATTTCTGGTGAGCTGCGTGGACACTCTTGGTCCAGGCAAAGTGTCCTCGAATCCCAGCAGCAATTATGGAGATGGCCCGAGACGTGCAGGGTCTCTGAGAAGCAGGCTCTATCTTCACATGCCCACCTTGCACTTCAGGGAGCAACAGGGAGAGAGGAATGATTGCAGGTAGAAATAAGGACTTCAAAATAAAACAAACCAACCCCAAAGAACAGGATGGCTATAAATTCCTTGTCAGATTTCATGATAAATGGCAATAAGGGGAACTAAAACCGCTTGAGGGACTCCTTTAATTCTCCAGAACATTTGCCTTAAAATGTACAAACTAATAAAATGGAAGCTGCTTTTTTAATAGATGTAAAATTGTCTATCTGGTCCCCCAAATTCACAGATTCCTCCCACAGTTCTCTTGTTTACTTGGTGTCAGAGCATATGGAGAATGAGAAAATACCCCAAGAGGCCAGGGGTCGCTTAGGAAAGTTGTGGCATGAGGGCAACGCAGGGGAAAGAGAAGTAGTTTTGTCTGAAAGAACTGATGAATTGGTGCTAGCAATAAGAGGTGCTTGTCAAAAGGTGGTAATAAGAGGTATAGATGGGTGTAAAAAAGGTGACTGTAGTTTTCTAGAGTACAGTTATGCTAGAGCCAGTGATGCAAACGGTTCTTGCCCTGTTAGAGAGGAATCTAACAAGATACGGAGCTGCCATTTCTAAAGCTAACGGACCTGGGTAGTGTTTCTGCAGTTGCCCTATAGAAGAGACGGATTTATACTTGAGCAGATGCAGTGCTGGTTCTCACTGTGGATTTTAACTCCAGTAGTCAGTAAAGGTCTTCCTTCAAGAAATGAGGAAAAAAAGAAAAGGAAAAAAAAATAAAAGAAGGAAAAAAAACCCAAAACAAAACAAAACCAAATACAAACAAGGGATCCTTGTTGCATTGACTGGAAAGGTCAATACCCAGCACTGAGCCACATGACTCGCAGGAGTTTGGAGTGAGTATTAGTAAGACCCAAGCACCAAGAAACCCCAAGATTCACTGTATAATCCCGTGATTTACAAAGAAGAGCTCGTGGACTAGTTTGCTGGGAATGGAGTAAGACATGATTACATGTTTGGGTTTTTTCCCCCCTCCCTTTTCAAGGCTACAGATGCATTTGCTTTTACACATCTCTTTTTCTATGTCACTTCTTGTGTGTCAGTTAGTGTCACCCGGGCCTTTAGTCTGTCTGGAAAGAAATATGACAAAACTGAAGGGACCAAGAAGCTGTTGTGAAAGTGGGAAAAAAGTATGAGGAAAAGCACAGCAAGCAGAGCTTTAACAATGAGTGGTTTTTACCTCTTTCTCCCCTTAAAATTTTTGTAGCTTGATGTCTGACAGTAATAGCTGGTTGAACAGGTATTAGGGTTTTCTCTAAGGTTTTTAGTCCAAATTGCCCTCATCCCTTAAGAGTGCTGGAATGGGAAACCTGCATGTTTCACCCTGGCGTGATGAAACTCGAAATGCCAAGTGCTGGACACAGTTTTGCTGCCCATATGAAAAGAGTGTGAAAAAGAGAGGATGTTGAGTTTTTCTGGTTGTGGTGGGTTTTTTTGTATGAGCCCTTTTTTTGCAAATCGTGTGAGGTACTGACACCGCATAGTATTTGAGCCTTTATTTGGGAGTTTTTCATTTGGTTTTCTGTTGTTTTCCCTCCAAGGTGGCACTGACAATTTGATCTCGCCTTCTTTTGAAGTTTCTGTGCTTGGCAGGTTCAGTGCTTTGCCATCCCCCAATCCAGGGATGTGCAAGGGGGCTTGAGGACTTGCTAGAGTTGGGGGGAAAAGCCCATACCAGCACCCTGCCTTCCCCACTCAATCCCTGTCTCATGGTGCTTTTACTCTCTTTGGTGATATCCCAGAAGGCAGCATGCATTTGGGGAGGTTAAAGCTGGTGTTCACAGCCTTCGGCTTCCAAACCAAGTTTTGAACCTGGAGCTTTCTAGGTTGCGTGTTTTGCCTTCTGGTCTTTGTGTCCAAGTTCTTGCATAAAAAAGAAATGGCCACAAGGAAATGCTTGGCCATTCAAAGCAAATGCTTCCTTACAGACAGAAAGAAAACACGTGCAGATGAACCCTAAATGTGTCTGTTCCTCCCCCCACTTCCAACTCCTCATAATTTTGGATCCTGACTCATGATTTTGGAACGTCTCTTTGATCCATTGCTCTTATTCTATGTAACATGGCCAGGGCTATCCCTACAGCCAGAGAGACTATTGATTAGGCCAGTGCAATTGCTTTTTGAAAGGCACATTGAGCCCAGTAAAGGATTTTTGTTGAAAGTGAAGTTTTGGATGATGTTCAAAGCCTCTCCTGGAAGAATGCCCACTTGTACAGTCCAAGCTACCTGTGATATCCCAGCCAAGCCACTGTCTGTAAGTAGCAAGGGTGAGGACAGCGAAGTTAGCCTTTTTACTAATAAAATTGTTTTTCTGTATGTATGATAAAACTAGTCACTTGCTGTGATAACTATTGTCTTTCAACTAGAAAACACGAGAACTTCCCAACCCTCTGGATTATTTTTTATCCAGCAAAACAGCCCAATGAGCAAGCATATCAGCTCTTATTAATCTTTCCATGAAATTAAAGAAATTATGGCGCTTAAGGCAGTCACTAATGAATCAATTCTAATTTATGGGTTCAAATAAAATCCTCATTAAGGCTGACAAACTATAGCCTCAGGTAAACATGAAGCATTTCCACTGCAAACCTAAATGAGTTCTGCGCTGGATGTCGCGGCTTCTGCCAGAAGAGCAGGAGGGTCAGGGGTCCCATGTCATATCATAGGAGGCAACATCTTAGAGAAAGTAAAGGCAGTGGTCTAGCCCTTAGGAGGTGTCTTTCTGGCATGCAAAAGCATAAAAACCAAAGACTACTTATATTTCTCTCTTTTTTTTTTCTTTAAACAAACAAGCAGAGGATTTTTCTCTGTAGAACTGCTGTTTGCTACGGGTTTTTGGATCCCCAAAATACACAAAAGTTATACATAGAGGTGCTTGTACCACGAAATCAGAGGCAAGTGTGGGTTTCCACACATGCACAAATCGGTCACCCTTGGACCTGAGTCATATGTGCCACAGGGAGGGTATCTCGCAGGGCCCAACTTGTGTGTGTGCTTTTAACCTGAAAGATGCTTGCTGCAGTGGGCAGGGTCACTTCCTTCTCGGTGTGGTTGTATAGCAAGATCTTCAGTGAGAACAGCGTTCGCTTTTGGAAAAAATACATCGTCTCAGGAGATGCATCTGTGCTGGGCAGAATGATTCAATGAAACTTAGCCATTTATAACTAATGCAAGTGTGTTGGCTGTGTATGAAAAACTACTATTTTGGGTTTTAGACAGCTTATTTGGCGATTTTTTTTTTCCACTCAAGTGTTGCTGTTCCCACTCTTTGATTTGCATTAAACAGCATTATTCAAGATGACTGTTTTTGTGGGAACACTTTATAAATATTTTGTGAAATGTATTTATTATGCCTGCTATAAAATATGCAATGATTATTTTTGCAACAAATGTTGTTGGTTTAGTCTTTGCATTTTGTTTGGTGGGGATGCTGGTATTTAAGGTTAGTTGAGGTCACTGTGATGGAGTTTGGATTTCAAGAATTAGAGGACCATGTACCTGTAATCATTTTTTTTAAATCTTCCTCTCAGTTTGGTTTTAAAGAAATACGTCCTGGTGCTGTAAGAACTGCTTGGAGGGGAAGAGGTTGTGCCACCATGCCTCTTCTCTTTTGGCAATAAGCTAATGAAGACATTGGTATTTGCCATCAGCCTTTGCGTGCTCTCTGGTGGGCTTCCCCAGCTGACTGACTTCTGCATCTTCACTCCTGTTGACACTGGAGGGGCTGCTGAATCTGTTGACCTGTCCTTCTGTCTGGACTGTTTTCTGACTCTCTTTTTTCCTTGCCTTTCAGATGCAGTAATCGGACCCAATGTGCAGTTGTTGCTGGCCCTGATGTGTTTCCGGACCCTTGCCCCGGGACGTACAAGTACCTGGAAGTGCAGTACGAATGTGTCCCTTACAGTATGTATCTTGATATATTTGCATTTGTTTCTTTAATAGAGATCTGATATATTGTGGAGACTGGGCCAGCCTTGAGCTTGTCTCTTGTTGCCCAAGGGCAAGTAAATGCTCAGTGACAAACCATGTGCATCATATGAGACTGAGCTGATAAGATATGAAAAATTGTCCTCTGTGCAAGGTTTGAGCTTAGGTTAAAAATATCCTAGTAGTGCCCCATGTTTTCCTTGTTGTACAGTGTAACAGTGACATATCACCTTTTGGAAAACACCAGGGAAGCGCCGTTAGTGAAAGTGGACTGGAAGAATGAAGCACTATTGCTAGCTTATAGCTTCTCTTTCCAGAGTTTTATGCTTGTAATAGTACAGCAGTGCACTTTGACTGACCTATGTCCATGTAATTGGTGACATTTGATAAGTGCCTTAAATACAGTATTGTATCACCAAGGAGGTAAAAAGCTAATGTTTTGGGAAATTTGATGTTTGATGGTAGAAAATACTAATTTATAAGCTTCCAAATTTATGAAGGCAAATTACAGGCAAGCCATTTAGCCTGAATTTTTGAGGGTAGAAAGACAGTCATCTGGGATTACAGCAATATGCATTGAATGGGAAATGTCAGAGCTACAAAAAGTTAAGCATACCTCAGAATTTGCTTTCTGTAGAAACAGAATGTTTTAGATGCAGTTACGGTCCTACTGTCAAAAATGGCATGCCTCAAAAAAGAAATAACAACAGTAATACTAGGAGTGCACTTTTTATTAGCAGTTGTAGAGGGCTGAGCGGTGAATAACAGCAATATTTCTAGGTTTTCAGTTTAAGTAGGCCAAAGCTCATAGCACACCTCTCAAAACAATAAAGCAGGTAGAGGAATGGATGCTTTCGAGCCACAGAGTTGTATTGAGAGAGCAGCAGGAGACTTCAATTTGCTGAAACCCAGGATTTGGCTCAAGGACTAAGAGCATCTTCTTCGTTGCCTTGAGCACAGGCTGCAGGAGAGCAAATGTGCCTGAGAAATGACAGGCATGCTGTCCGGAGGGGAAGCAAGAACTTACAACCCCTCGGGTGGTCCCCATCCCTCGTGCAGGAGGTGGCTGTCTGCCTGCCACTGCAATGTGGAAAGGCTGTGTGGGGTTTTGCTTGTTGCGAAACTGCAAGGTGAGCGATGCAGCTAAGACCACCTTTCTGAGCAAAGGGGACCCTCTCTGCTGAGGGACTCTGTCTGTCTGCTGGCAGCAGGCTTGGCGTGTCCGTATTTGATTTTTCTAAACAAAAACACGAAGCTTCTAAATGCAGTGATGAAATATTTTTCGTATGGGGTGAGCTATTAAACCCATGGAAAGAGTGACATCAGGGTCTTAGGGTCTCCCCTAGCAAGCTCATACCAAATTACCAGTTTGGAGTTATTCCACTCTCAATGAGGTCTTTCATTTTACAAGCAACTGTGCGTGGGGAGGGCGGGGGGAGATCGGTTTCTATTTATCATAGCAGGTTGTATTTCCTTGTGATTTGTGATTTGCATGAGGTATGCTGTTCCCTCCTGAGACTGGGCTGGTAAAGCAATGGTCATTAACTAGTACCCCTCCATAGCCTTTGTTGCATATAAAACAAAGAGGAATAGTGGTGCCTTGTGAGAAAGGTAGTATGTGAATATTATGCCCTGAGGTGTTAATCGGCCCTATGTACAAGATGTAAAATAACTCTTGTGAGAGGTTGCTCAGTACCAAATGTACAGTAGGGTTGATATGTTTCAATGGTCTGAATGTGGGGAGGAAAACAACAATGACAACAAGCCACACTACCTTTGCAATTAAGTTAGTAGCTTTGATGGCTGTTTCCTCCGTTTGTTTATGAATCAAATATAGTGCCTCTGTGAGTAGAGTTATTGGGGGGGGGAACGAGAGGCGAGCACATTATAAAATAGGATCCCATCTCCTGGGCCTGTTGTTCTGCGTTGCCTAGGAAATTTTGGGTTAAATCTTCATGCATTGTTATTCAGTGTAGCACCAGGGAAGTTGGTTGCGTTCAGGCAAACTGTGTCCCTTCATGTGCAGACATGGAGTGGGAAACCTAGGGCTTCTTTTCATTCTTCTCCTACCTCAGTCTCTGCCTGGCTTTGTTACCACCTCCATTTCTTCCCTCCGAAAATGGTCAGCTCAATTTTGCAGATGTTCCTTGCCTGGGCCCCAGGAGTGCCCCACGAGTGAAAGCCATCCGAGTGACGGGGAAGGTGTCAGCTCTGGACAAGGAGGTCAGCCAGGTTGACCAAAGCTACACCTGGTGGATGAAATCTGTTTCCCCCGTGATGCCCTTGGTGATGCCTCTGCCATTTGCTGTGGGTTAGTTGGTCCCCTTGGGTTCTTTTCACTGAGCCCATGTGCTTCAAGCCCCTCTAGCCGAATTTGGGCTGTTGCTCAAGTCCTTTCAGGTCCAGCTCTCAGCATCTCTACCCAAACCCAGCCGCCTTGCATGATGCTTTGCTGGAGGAGGGGAGTGGGCTCTACGGGCTTCCTGGCGCTGCTCAGTGCTGGGGAAAGCCCTTCCTCAGCTGCTGACATTTCCTCAGTGGCTTCATACACCGAGCCCTTGGTGAAGGATGGTGTCTGCCATATGGCCATCTCCTAAAGAAACACAGCAGCTGTGTAACAAAGGAATTAATATTTCAGCAGGCATTTGTACTTGTGTGCAATTCCAGCTTGCTTCATCTGGTTGGATGGGTTACTCCTTTCAGTTTCAAATTATTCCTTATGGATGGAGAGAGACAGTTTACCCAAGCGATGGCTCAGCAGCAGAGGGGAGTGTGTGTGCACCTGAAGAGAGCAGCGTTTAGGAGTCATCTTTAACAGGTTTTAGGGCTGACATTAGGCGCTTATGCTCAATATAGTGCTAGTGCATACGCTCCCTTGGAGAAGAACTGCAGAAGATTTAAAACTCCATTGGGTAGCCTGCTCCTCTTGTGATTTTATTTATTTATTTATTTTTTAACTCTTCCACCACTAACTCGTATCATTTTCAAGAGGAAAGCATCCTCCTTTCCTCTCAGGAGGGGGAAAACCAAACCTCTTCTAACTTCAGTAGCTCATATATTTTAAAATGTCCTTTATATTACCCTCCACACTACATTCCTGTGTGGTCACTAGGGATACCCTGACAAGGAGAGTTTCATGAGGCTGCAGTTACTCTCGACGTGGGGAAGACAACAGATGATTATGTGGATCACCCGGTCCTCTCCTCATTTTCCTGATCCTGTAGTCAGTTTATGTGATGTCAGATGCTGTCTACAAAAATGGACAGTCATTCCAAGGACCTCTGGACTTTTTTGTTGCCCTCTGACAATGAAAAGCAAGTGAAAAGCAGGTGATCTCAGCAGGTGAAAAGATACCAGGCCTAATTTGACAGGCTTCAGTGGCATCAGTTGTCCTCTTTTTCTGGTATCAGAAAAAGTTACCAAATTAATTTTGTCTTTCTCAAAGCAGGCCTTGGCATGTGGTGTTTGTTTCTCTGACACCTTTTTTAAATACTGCCCCTTTTATTCCGAAATGCTGAAATTACTACTCCAGTTTTCTTAAATTGAATCTTCTTTCAATCATTACTGACCAAGAGGGCTTTTCCATGGTTTTCTATTAAATATGTACTACTGCAGACCTGCAGTTTGCCATTGCCAGAGCTGTGGACACATGGCACATTGTGGAGAGATGTCTGAAACTGCATTTTAGGCTGCATTATGCTGTGTATAAGTACAAGAAACCTCACTTTGCGAGGGTCCCTTTGATCCAGTA
This sequence comes from Balaeniceps rex, assembly GCA_013401315.1. Taxonomy (NCBI): domain Eukaryota; kingdom Metazoa; phylum Chordata; class Aves; order Pelecaniformes; family Balaenicipitidae; genus Balaeniceps; species Balaeniceps rex. The sequence continues at coordinate 9,494 of VYZW01027876.1, read as the reverse complement.
CTCCGTTGTTGTTTCCTAGTGCATCCCTTCCTTCTCCCCTTCTCCCTTTACGGAACAGTATTAAATGGGTAATGGGAACAGCAGTGGTGGAGGTGGTTTTGTGAAGGTAAGTCAACACTCTCATTGCAGAAACACTTCAGCATCTTCTTGTGGTGCCTGTACAGTCCTGTTGTCGTGGAGCCAGTACATCTAGGAGTATAATTGTTCTTATTTCACCTTTGTAATGTGCTAAGGGACTTACCATTTTACTCATGAGCCAGCGCAGAAAGCAGATGAGCGATTTATCCAATGCTGTACACAAGGCTGGTGACAAGCAAGAGAGTTCAATTTTACAAGACCAGTGGTGGTGGGAGAGCTGCTGAGCTAGTTATCGTTGTAAGCAGCCAGATTTTCTATTTATAATCTGATAAATCTGAACCAACGTGTTGGTTTTCCCTATGCAAATACAGCCTTTGTATGCACGTAACACTTTACAGCTCAAACCATCTGTGCTTTAGTAGTCCTGCATGTATTTCTGAGATGGATGAAGAGAAATAACGACCCACTTGAGGCTGATGAGCCTCCTTCCCTTCACTCTCCTGAGCACGCGTGCTCCATGGGCCATGGCAGTAGTGCTGCCTTTCGTGGGTGACACCCCAAATCAGACCAGGGGAAGATTTTCCGACATGTAAGCAACTATCTCCCACTGGCTTTGGCAGAAATTTAGGGATTGTCTGCCTTTAGATTTTATTTCAGTTTTGAAAAAGGTGCGAGTTGAAAGCGCAGAGGTATTTTGGAGTGCTTTTTCTGTTCATTTCCCCCTAGAGACAGCTGCTCAGGCTCCCGAGGATGCAGCATGGTGTTGAAAAGAGGATTTAGCTAGCTGAGTCAAATCAGTTTTTCCTGAGCTCTCAGTTCCCTTAGGTTCTCAGTTTTGGAGTTCACAGAATAACTTCTGCACTGTTGTCCTTCAGAAACAGTCTGTTTTTTAACAGAGATATGGAAAATTTAAGGTATAGGGCAGGACAAAGTGGAAAAAATGTGGTGTCTCAACGAGGACAAGCCCATTGCTGCATTGATGGAAAGGATGGCAGCAGCAGGAGGGAGACAGACGGGTGCCTTTGGCATGGCGTATCTGTTGTGGTTTAACCCCAGCCGGCAACTAAGCACCACACAGCCGCTTGCTCACTCTCCCCCGGTGGGATGGGGGAGAGAATCAGAAGAGTAAAAGTGAGAAAACTCATGGGTTGAGATAAAGACAGTTTAATAGGTAAAGTAAAAGCCACGTGCGCAAGCGAAACAAACCAAGTGATTCATTCACTACTTCCCATCGGCAGGCAGGAGTTCAGCCATCTCCAGAAAAGCAGGGCTCCATTATGTGTAATGGTTACTTGGGAAGACAAATGCCATCGCTCCCAACGTCCCCCCCTTCCTTCTTCTTCCCCCCGCTTTATACGCTGAGCATGATGTCATATGGTGTGGAATATCCCTGTGGTCAGTTGGGGTCAGCTGTCCCAGCTGTGTCCCCTCCCAGCTTCTTGTGCACCCCCAGCCTACTCAGTGGTGGGGTGGGGTGAGGAGCAGAAAAGGCCTTGACTCTGTGTAAGCACTGCTCAACAGTAACTAAAACATTGGTGTGTTATCAACACTGTTTCCAGCACAAATCCCAAACATAGCCTCATACTAGCTACTGTGAAGAAAATTAACTCTATCCCAGCCAAAATCAGCACACATATCCCACTCTGATGATAACTTGCCTCGCACCCAGGTGACAAGTCTTCCATTGGCTTTTAATATTGGGAAGATCTGTTTAAAGGGCTGTTTCCTGCAAGGAAAAAATGTTCGTGGCTTCCGAGGAAGGACGAACCGTCCTTCCTTTCCGTTCTTCTGGGTAAATGGGCTAATAAATGTTATGAAGGCACCAAATATCTTTGTTGCTTATTGAGATTTTCCTGCTTCTTTAATGCTAACAAGGGGAAGGAAAACACTTGAGTATGGTTCAGCTTTTCTTTTCTTAAGTCAGTTTTCTTTTTGAACATGGAACCTGAAATCGCATTTCCCAATTGCTGTATTGATGGAAAGAAAGGTCATTGCTTTGCTAGAAATATTCCTTTTATTGCTGACAGAAGAGTAGATGGGTTCACGTATCAATAAAAGTGAGGGATGGTAAGTGTGATGTGGGAACAGAATTCAATAAAGTTTTATTGTATCACAAGTGGACTGAAGTGCATTTAAAAACATTAAATGAAAGCTCACAATATCTGCTCCGCTGGACCTTAGGGCCAGTGAATAGACCGATAATTGAATAATGACATTTTTAAGACAATACAAGCACTAGAAAGCAAACTGATATTTTCATTGCTCCAAGATTGCTGGTGGAAAGGGAAAGAGGGGGGAGAAGCTGGGAGAAAATTGCAAACTGAAAACAATTTAATGAGACCACTTTTCCCAAGAATACGGGTCTTAATTATTTCTGGAGTGCTGTAAGACCATTATGTGGCCTCCAGGCTTTCCCTGTGTGCTTTTTCTTGCCACCTTCCCTGTTGGTTGAAAAGCAGTGTTTGCCCACCGAGAGCAGTGCTGTGTTTTGTTAAACAAATGAACTTGTGGCTTCTCCAGTTTTCTTTCGCTCTGGGTTTTTGGTTTTTTTTTTTTTTTTTCTTTTCCCAAGAGAACTTGGTCCCTTGGGGCCCACCAGTGAAAATGGCAGGCATTCCCAAGAGGTTAAACCCAGCTGTTGGCGCTTTGGTCAGCAATGAGTGAATTCCCCCCTGAAGCCAGGCATCCTTTGTTTTATTTAGTTAAATAAATGGTTTGTGTGCATGGGCTAAGAACAATAATTAAAAAAAAAACACACAAAAAACAAACAAAAAAACCCCACCAGACCTAACTACCCATTATGATTATTTCTGAGCAAAGAATCTTTACTTTGTAACCTGCTGACAAATTGCCTTTCTTCCAAGGCAATTTCCTGGGCATTGTGGCCAAAAAAAACCCTTTCTTGTGTTCACTGAAATAGCTTTGCTTCTTGGTTCTTTATCCGCGGAGGCAGAAACAAAGGACGTGTTACTTCCCCTATCAGTCAGTCTCTTTTCACCGTGTGTTTGTGGGGAGAGTGCACCTATACAACAGCCAGTTGGAAAGCAGCCTTAATTAAAATAACCTGATATTATGGGGCTTTGCAAACCTGGAGGCTGGGCTATTTGCATAGGTGTGTGCATAGTTTTCAAGAAGGAGAGGAAAACTAAGTGCTGAGAGCTGGGGGAAATAAAGGTGTTTGAAAACTTGAAAGTAGCCTGAGATGAGGAAAAAGGACGTTTTTGAGAGACACGGTGAAATATATGACAACGCAGTTCATTCTTGAATCTGAGATGAGTTTGGTTTAAATTAAAGGAACAAGGTGATTTCAAGTGTGTATGGCTGTAGTGCATACTGGTTTAAAGGTGTGCTGTCAGCAGGAACACTATGGATTTTCTCGTAAGAAGAAGTTAGATAAATGTTAGGCAATCTCCACAGTATGAAGGCCATCACTACCTGCTCCATCTGTAATTTCCGGCGTGCTCCTGTGAAAAGCCAGCTCCTGCTGGCTCCTGTCTTCTCAGTCCTTTCCTCTAGGTTGTGGGACACTTCCTCATGTCTCCCACTTGTGCCAGTGTGAGCCCTTGTGTGAAAAGTCATCTTCTCTCTTCTGAGTGTTTAGCTGATCACCTCCTGAACTAGCTCATCACTTCCCAGTCCCAGCTTAAAATATTGAAATGCCTCTATTCACCGATGCATCCAGTCTTTACACTGTGCGTTGGTTCTGAAAATCATATCTCCATGCACAACAGGTTGTGCTCCCATGAATCTTTGAGTCACACATGCTGTCTTTATCAGAAAAGTCACCGCAGTGCTTCTGCTTAATTGTATTAGATCTGAAATGCTGCAGGGGAAAAGAGTTGGAGTCTGTTATAGCCTGGGCACCTATGAACTGGTCAGCTGATTATGGGGTGTTTTATTGCACATTTGCTGTCGAAGTCGGTAAGGGCATAATTTGATGGACATGTATTAATACCACTTAGAAAAATAACTTGGTAGCTTACCAGCTGAACAGGTTGTTATGGAAGAGTCATTATAGTGAGTAAGTGTAATATCAGTTATATGAATGTTTGAGAGTCACGTCTCTGCCTATCATATTTTAAAATTGCATTCCTAATTAATCGTAGAAGTGAGGTAAGCCTTAAAATGAGGTCTGGTATTTAAGCTGGACATCTACAAGCTTCATAGCTGTTGGAAGATCTTGCACTTAAGCACAGTGAAAATCAAAGTGTTGCAGGACGTGGCAGAGGAGAGTTTAATTTGCTTGCAAATAAATATAAGGGTGCTCTACACCCCTGTATACTCCTTTTTCTCGGTCCTATTATAAGAATTTCATTACCTCCAGACTTTTCATTTTTCGCTCTGAAGAAAAATACTTTTTTGCAATATTACAAAATGGCTTCTTTTAACTGAAGGCTGAACTAACCCATTACATGATGAACTACAAGCAGAGCAGCCAGCAGTGTGCTCTACTGACAGGTGTCTGAATGGCACAGCGTGTTGGGCTACATGAGGTACAAATCAAATACCTGTGGTCTGAACGCCATATCTTAGGGCAAGAAAAGTGTCTTTTTATTTACTTTTTTTTTTTGAGGCAAATTCAGGACTTCCTTTTCCATTCATTTGGAAAACGGGCATCTTTTGGCGATGTAGGTAAGAGAACCAACAGGAATGGCACGATTCTTCTGGTGTGAAAGTTTGGGTATTCTGGTGATAGATGTAATTAAGGAGAAGATTAGTTTTTTCCCTTCCAGTTAATACTTAAGTAGGTGGAAAGTTAAATGGGTACCGGTGACAAGTTTGCAGGAGTAAACTGAAGGGAGTGTGGGGGAGCATGGAAAGCATGACAGTATTTAATGTTGATTTTTTTTTTAATTTTTTTTTTTTTAGGCAAGTACAGCTGGGATAAGGTTTCTTTCTTTCTTTAGAGAATATAAAAGGGTTTCTGTGGTAGGGCAAGACAGTCAAAATTCACATCTCTATGTCCACCATCACCTCACGCTCACAAAGTTTGCAGTGTGGAGATCCAGACTTTAAATAAGTCAAAGACTTTACCATAGATATGTTATGTGTTTCTCACATCTGATGTTTTTGTTGATGTAGAACCCTGTCAGTTCTCCCTAGGGCCACTATGATTGGTTAATTGTGGAAGCTGAAGGTGGAAAACTGTGATGAGCAATGTAACTTACCTCATTTTATGAAGATTATGAATATAAGGGAGTAACTTAATTCCTCGTGTGACTTCTGTGCACCATTTATTCCTTTCCAATCTTGTCCCACAGCAGCTGAATTTTTAGTGAGAAAGTGTATACTGTTGGTTTGGGTGTAGCCATTTAAACTAAAAGTTGCTTAAAATCTTTCAGTCTGTTGCCTGAATGCCTTTGGTCTTTGAGTCTGAATCAAAGGTCATTAAATCACAGTGTCAGCAAAGTTTGGGTCAGGTTCCTGGTAACCTGGGGCTATCTGAAGTCATTAGCTTTTTTCAAGAAATTCATCTTTGTCACACCCATTTCTAGCATAGTAAATAACTGATATAGTCTCAGCTAAAGTAGAAATTGTAACCAATACCGGGCAGAAAGAAGAATGAAATTCTGGTGAATTCCTCAATATATTAATAAGCTACAATGCCCCCACTTCAGCAGGTGATGTTTCCACATCCAAATAGCAGAGCATCTTTCTAATCACAGAATCACAGAATGGTTGGGGGTGGAAGGGACCTCTGGAGATCATCTAGTCCCACCCTCTGCTAAAGCAGGTTCACCTAGAGCAGGTTGCACAGGATCTTGTCCAGGTGGGTTTTGAATATCTCGGGAGAAGGAGACTCTACAACCTCTCTGGGCAGCCTGTTCCAGTGCTCAGTCACCCTCAAAGTAAAGAAGTTTTTCCTCGTATTCAGGTAGAACTTCCCATGCTTCGGTTTGTGCCCGTTGCCTCTTATCCTGTCACTGGGTGCCACTGAGAAGAGTCTGGCCCCATCCTCCTGACACCCACCCTTAAGATATTTGTAAGCATTGATAAGATCCCCTCTCA
>VYZW01027875.1:23625-40161 GCA_013401315.1 Balaeniceps rex | reverse complement strand
CAGCTAAGTTTCTGATAAGGTTTAGGGTTAGGAGAGAGGCAAAGCCTAGAGTTCCAGGCAGAATGGGGCTGCAATGGGTAGGTAGCACAAAATTCTCCACTGACAACTTGCTTCTCTAGGAAATCACTCCGGTTAGGTTTTGAGATAGGTTTAGAGCTAGGAGCAAGACAAATCTAGAACTTCAGGTGAAGTGGAGCTGGAAAGGTGCTGGCAGAAACCCTAACCTGGTTTGACTTCCAACCTGCCTCTTCACTATGGACTTGCTGGGGATTTCACTGTACTGTTTGTAACACTGGCTTCCATCACCAGGTGGGTGTTCCCACCTTGCCTGCTGCTGTATAGTGGGTGTGGGCCCTGGCTAGCAATGCTACTGCCTCTGCCTGTCTTGTTATCACACTTGGCTTCTGGCTCCCTTTAACTTAATTATCTGCTGCTCAGTGCAACTCCATGAGTATTTTGAGGTTTAGCCCAAGGCCAAAACCAGGGACTTGACGAACAAGTTCTTTTCAAATACTTTTTTTAGCATTCATTGTGGAGCCCATTCCCTCCTTTGGAAGTTCTTTTGCACCTCCACTCCACTTGGAGCAGGAGGCTTTGTTTCTGTCTCCCAGTATTGCCCTCAGGTGTGCAGCTACAGCCCCGAGTTCCAGTAATGGCTGTTGGACCACACTGGGAATTTGCCATTGGGACCAAAAGACAGTTTGGACACATTAATCCACTTCCTGGATCATTAGGGTATACTAACCAGTTCTACCCTAGTCATGGCTGAAAATATCGGCCTTCTGTAGAGGTACAGACAAGTAACAAACCAATCTTTGAGACTTCTTGAAGCATACTGAAGTGTTACCAGACTCACTGAAGGAAAAACAAACTCCTTTGTCCTTTGTTTCTCCTCATTTCTCACTAAGACCTAAGAAGTAGAACAGCAAAGGAAGAGTCACGTAGTGCACTCAGCTAAGCTTAAACAAGGAATGGGGAAGAATCCAGGAGGGGATAACCAAGTGATTTGTGATTTGTGAGTTTCCTGAGGTGTCCAGTGATAGATGGGAGGTCTACGGTTATCAGGGTAGGGCAGGCCTTGTGTCCTGAATATCGATCCCCACTTGCTTGAGAATTAAGTGTGCTATAAATCCACAGCTTCTCTTCCTTCTGCATGCTCAGCAAAGACACACATTGAGGAGAGTAAGAAAGTGAACAGGAGAGGTGAAGCTTGGAAAGAGGACAGAGTATCTGAATTGAAAGACCTGCCTGGAAATAATTTCAAGCAGCTTCTCCATCCTCCCCTCTAAACATTTTAAGAGTATTAATGCAGTGATTAACAGCAGAGAAAGAGTAGAATGTTCCTAAGTTACATAAGACAAACCATTCACATTACAGAAGAGACAGAGGAAAAAAAGGTGCTTAACCATACATTTAAATGGCCTTTCTGTTACTGCTTGTTATTCACTTATGCTCTAATTCTTTCTTTTAGTTTTTCTCTCCCCAACCTCCAACCTGCCTAAATAAGATGCCTTTCAGACCAATATTTATTTTACATCAAAGCCTTTATAGATGTTAGCTTTAGTCTCCCTTTGCTAATGGTTTCAGTTAGGAGAAGTTTTAATTTAATGTGGGGAACTGCCATGTATTTTTTTTTTCTCAAGGAGGAATTTCGTAAGAGAGGCAATATGTGTGTGAAATTAATAGACTTTTGAGCTGTTTATGACATGTTATTATCTATGCTGTGGGTATGCATGTGTTTGGATTTGCCATTGAGCTCCTCCAATCAAATATCTGAATGAGAATATCATGATAACTAAGTGTTCACAGGAAAATAATCCACATTTACGGGCTAGAGGGAGATCTTTGATGCTGAATAAGCAAAATGCTTAATCTTGGGGTCCAAATGTAAGCAGGAATTCATTTAATAGGGTAATTTTGTTCTAAGATAATGAGAAATTCGCTTTGAAGAGTGACAGAAAGATTTCTCAGAAAACTCAGATTTTAAAAAAGGAAACAGAAAAAAACTGTATGACAGAACTGAACAGATGCTTGACTAGAGCAGCAAATATAGAAAAGGAAACGTACTGCCTTTTATAAGCAACCCATTGGCAAGTTGCTGACATAAATCACTCGTTGAGGAACATTACCTGATTACAAATAAATAAAAACTGTGATAAACTCAAAAAAAACCCAAAAAGCTGCAAACATAATAGCAGTGTTTTGGGTGTACACAGACTTCCAATCCACAGCCAATGGAGGAGAAAGCTGCCCAATACTTGTTTTCCCTATGCCAATCTAACCCTGCCTCTCAAGATACTTCAAATGAGCGGCCAGTGAAAGCACTCTTTACCCTGCCTTCAGTCCCAATGTGCTGGATTAGCACACACCTATTATCATTAAAGCTAAACAATACTGCAGCTGGTTAAGGTTCATTCACAGGATCATCTCTGGCACTGCAGCACCATGCTTCTGCAGAGGCAGACAGCTCTGTCAAAGAAACAGTGCTGGGACAGCAAATATGGTCCAGGGACAGTAACTTTTTACAGCTTTATAAAAGAATAATGTCAGCTCTAGGATTAATTTCATCCTAGATGTAATTTCACCTACTGAATCTACATCACAACTCCCTTCCATGATTAAATTTTACTGGAAATGTCAGCCAATCAGATTTCATTCACAAGCCACAGAGACCAAATCAAGTGGTGTCTCTCATCTCTCTCTTACTTATTTTCAAAGACACAAACAGACAATTTTTTAAGAGATGTACAAGCACTTCTTTCTCATCATTTCTAAGCACCTGACTTCCAGGCATTACTCATTCTGACATTTTCTAAAGAAAGCATTTTGATTTTCATGATTCTTTAAAATGATGATTTCATTCAGAGTACTAAATGTGTAACACAAAACAAAAACAAAGCCCAGAATTTTATTTCCAAACTGTACAAACATGCCAAAAACAATTCTGAGGAGCAGAGGGGAGGGAAAAGGAGGAAAGGAGTAGTCATTTTGACTAGTAAATTGAAAGAACCATTATACGTTGAGTAAGGGAGATAAGTAGGGTAAGGGAAGATACTGCAATTTCTTGGCAGTCTAATAACATTTTGGGAAAAATGAAGATACTAATAAACTTAATGTTGAAGCAAATCAAGAATTCCACCTGCCACAGTGTCTCACTCATGGAGTAAAATTTTTAACACCTTCTAGAGGAACTTGAAGAGTACAAAGATCAGGCTCTGCTTTTCAAAATACCCTATAATTAATGGGTAAAATCCTAGGACAATGCTTTAGAGTCTTTCAAAAGCTGGGCTAGAGGAAGTTTTTCTTGACATTAAAACCATGCTGTTTTCCAGAGTATTTCCAAGCTTGTATTTCTGTTTGATTCAAACAGTTCTTCCTATCAGTCAGTATCAGTAGCTAATCAAAGCTTTTCTAATGCAGTAAGACTCGAGTTATTCTAGGACAATATTTGGAGAGAACATAAAAGTGAAAATGCAGTAATTTTCATTTCTAAGGCATCAGAGACTGGCAGATATTCATGGATTTTATTTATTTATTTATTGTAACAGCACTTAATATATTCATTGGTTGGTTGTGTGAAAATCCTCCAGGCCCCTGTACTTTTAAAAGATGTTTCTTCTTATTGATTTCCTGCAGTCAGCTATAAGACAAATTCTGTGATTCCTAGTAATATACACACTGAGGAAACTTGGGCAATAAAAGTGTTTATTATGTTGTAGCATAAGGAATGAGAGTAAAGAATCTCAATTCAATCGTAAGCGTATTCCCAACACAACAGCTATGGTAAATCCAGAGATGAAATGAAAGATTAATTCATGGAGAGAGATGGCAGTTTGGCAGCAGCATGTTACTGTCAGATTGTTATTTTTGCAATAATATTTTTTCTTTGTGCTTCTGCACACAGGTTTGCATTTGCATGAGGTTTCTGCATGGCAAATGGTCTCCCTGATCTTCTATGTATGTATTTACCAGAGGTTTACTCTCTTACAAGATTAATACTGGTAATAATAATAGTAATAACAATAATAAAAATTCATTCAATTTATATTACCCCTTTCATAAAGAAAGTTCCCAAGATACCTTTCAGCACCAGTGTGGAATGGTTTAGAAAATTAATATATCTTTCTGTACAGAAACACAGAATAATTTAGGTTGGAAGGGGCCTCTGGAGGTCGCCTAGTCCAATTCCCTGTTGGAAACAGATCTAATAAATCAAGGCCTTGTCCAGTCAAATCTTGAACATCTCCAATGTCAGAGAGTCTACAGCTTTTCTGGGCAATTTTTGTTCCAGTATAACCAGCCTTCTCAGGAGTCACCAGCTTCCAGCCTTCCCCACCACAGCAGCTACCCTACACTGCCCATGTGACCAGGGCCTCCAGCATCCCTCCTCCATCCCGAGGGCTGACGTACCCATGTGCCCCCGGCACCAGACCCAGTCGGTGCCCTGTGGCTGCGGAAACCATCTCTGGATGTCCCTGTGCAGCCCTGTGCAGAGAAGATGGGCCCATGGGGCTCTGCCTGCCACCAGGAGATCTGAAGATTCAGGCCAACGCTCCTGAACACAGGCCTGCTTTCTAGCATCGGGTTCAGCCTGCTGCACGCCGGCAGTCTATGCCTGCCAGGCATCATCCCACCACATCCTACCCTCTGCAGCAAACCTTCCTGTGAGGCATCTCAGGATTGGCACCCACACAGCAGTTTTCATAGCTGCATGTGCGTTCTCCACAGGATTTAGTAAAAAACTAGTCTCTGTCAGCCTTAGCTTGTGGGATTTTCGACTTCATGGCATTACCATGTACAGGGTCTGCCAAGCTCCAATTTCCCTAATGCTTCTCTGTGGCCCTGCTGAGCACAGCCCATGAGCAAGGAGCTAGGAAGCAGACCAGGAGTTCAGGTGGGACAGTTTGAGCAGGTCAGGAGCACGTAAGACATTGGCAGAGGGAGTGGGTGGCAGAGCAAGGTATGACGGTGTACTCCTGACCTTTATCTCCTCCTACTCACTTCCATTCCTATTTCATATCCAGCTCAGTCATACCATGTTCCAGGTAGCTGAAGTGAGCTTCCAAACAGTAGGAATCAGGGGTGGAAATGAAAAAAGGGCAGAGATTATCCAAACCCCAGCATGCATTTGGATGCAGAAGGGGGCAAGAGAACTGCACAGAGGCCTTAATCATGGCGATAATCCATGCAGCACCATGGAAGATGGAAAAATTGGAGACCAGGAATTTGGAACAAAAAAGCATCCGCAGAGTTAATGTGAATACCTCTTTCCCTGACGTGTGAAGGAGGGGGAAAGCAGCTGTTCCTCAATGACCTCCTTTATTTCTTCCCTTCTGTCACTACATAGATAGAGGAGGAACTGGAGGTTCAGAGGTATAGGACACCAGGGATGGGTGGAGCAGGGAAACACCCTCCCCCATTCGTACATTCACAAATGGAGGAAATACATGAGTAGGAACAGAAAGATGAGTGAAGCAAAGGCACAGATAAGCATTGCCACTGATGGGGCAGTTTTAGGCAGAGTGAAGATGCAGTCAGGAGTACCATTCTGATTCTGAGAGGAGAGGAGGGAGAGAGAATAGTAGAAAAGCAGAAAAGTACTGCTTTCCACTTCACACACATGGCTGTGGAGAACTACCAGGGAGCGTTAGGAAACAAAAGAAGGGCTGCTCCTGTGAGCCATGCTGTCATGAATGAAGGATTAGAGTTGAAGAGTAACACACAGTAAATTATATGCCATTAATCCTCTACACACTGTAGTCTGTGTCAAGACATCCTTGCACACAGAAAGTTACACATTCTGAGCTAGAAGGTGTTGCATGTGGTCTCAAATATATTTTTTTACTATTCCATCAGGAGGAGAGTCAGGAAACAATCCTTGGTCTGATGCAAAGCTTGATACTCAGCATGCTTCAGAGAAGTGTCAGCAACTTCCTGGCTTCAACATTTCTTTAGTGTTGCAAAGTTTTGGGGCTTTTTATAGAGAAGGCATAATATGATTCATTCTGCTTGGAGGTGCCTCTTTGCTTATTGTTACAATTATGAAGCCAGCAAGAACACTTGCTCTGGGATAGGCTTGTGAAATAAACCAAGACAGATAGACCTCTCTAAGAGTCACAAAACGTACTTTTCTCAAAGTGGCCCTGCAAACCTCCAGGACTGTTAGTCTGTATCAGGGAATGTGTAGATCTGATAAATAGCTGGAGGTAAAAGCATAATTAAAAGATTCAAAGGTAAAGGTTACAGATATTCAGCCTTTGAATTCCTGCTGGTTGAGGAGATTACTGGCATCTTATATAACATTTTGGAAGTATTTCTGAGGTAGAAGATTAGTGGAGGTACTCATTTTCTTTCTTTCAAATTATTTAGCTGCACGAAAAGAGCAATTCCATTTCTTTAGGTGGCACTGCAGCTGCTGCTGTCAGGAACACTAGTGTCGACAGCAGCAGTAGCTAGTCCTTGGGTTTCTCAATAAGGAACATATTTCATTCTTTTTGATCTTTAACCATTTTTTCTTTCCTCATCATGACTCTGAGCTTGATTCAACAGTTCTTTTAAGCCTTCTCACTTCCTGGAAGAAACACCGATTGGGACTGTGTGCAAAGGTCTTTCTTCAATTTGGACCTTATGGTCTCTACAGATCTGACAAAGGTGACAATTCAAGATGAGGCTTTAAAATGCCCCTCATTAAATAAAAAGTTAATTTTGCCTGACATGGATAAATTGGTGTACTGGATTTTGGCCTGTTTGAATCTGTAGCAGCAAAAATCTCTGCATTTTGTGAGTTTTAAAATACATTTAAGGATATTTAACACCCATTTTAAGAGTTCAAGTAAGAGATTAAATAAATGACTTCCAGGCATTATAGATCTCCTTAAGTTTTCTCTCTTTTTTTTTTGTTATACATTCAAAGGCACCCTATACCATAATGATGTAGAAACACCTCTGCTGTCTGTTATATGTCCATTGATGATGCCCAAGTTATCTTTGACAAGAAGTGCATCTTGCTGAGACAATATTTTCAGGAACCTAGATGTTTCATTTTGTGTCCAACACTCATTGACAAAACTGGTTAGAATAAGATGTATGTGAAACCTTGAGACAACCTTCAGAAAAAGACATTATTCATGGCAACATGTTCACCAACACTATTGGTACAATCAAAAAGAATCCTATAACATTAGTGCTTTAGCACAGGGGATAGAAAGGACTATATTGTTGGAAGAGTACAGTATTAATTGTCAGTTATCCTGCTGATACCCTAAGGATAGCCAACAATGTAAGGGCAATCTGTTTTCTTGAGGGTCTCAACATTTCAGTACATTCTGAGGATGGATGGCTAGTCCTTTTACCATCCCATGGGCATTTCTCAGATTTCAAAATTTCATGATAGCTTGTATATCACTGATCACTAAATACTGGATCTGTGTTTTACTGCATCACTCACCTGAAAAAAATGTGATGTGCCTGGATCAGGTGTAGGCAGACAACTGCATTGCTTTCAAATCAGCCAAGATCAAGGGATTTTATGCTGATCTTGCAATGGTTATAGGAGGTCAGATGACACTTTATGCAGGTTCACTTTAATCTGGCACTAGGAAGGTTAAAATCTGGATTTACTGTACCATTAATTACAGCCTAGGTTTCATGAAAAAAAAAGTCTTAACTGAGAGACCCATGCTGCAGAATTGCTAATAGTGATTATACCACTCAGTTTAGTGCAAATTCTAGCTCTCTTATGCTTGGTGTTCAACAAGGATTTGATCCTCGTTTCCACACAAACAAGTTGCATAAGTTACCTTCAAACACATTTGTTATTATGAAAGAGCTTTTTCAATCCCCTCTGCTAGAGTTGTTCCATTTTGTATAAATATGTATTAATTGATCCCAAGAGAGTAAGGAAAGAAGGGCACAAAATTGCCTATATATCCTACTGATTATAGTACCAGGAGTTATGGAGAGTCATGGTTCAAGCCTTTGTTTCAGAAGACACTTAGTTATTCAATGTGAAGTGAAAACATTTCAGCACTTGCTGGAAATTTCCAACCAGTTAGATTATTATTTCTGCTCTCTCTCGTATAACAGTACTCTGTAAGATTAAAAAGCATGCATTGTTTTTTAAAATAAGCCCTTATCTATATTGCTTATAATGCGGATTAGTAATACATAACAAGTTGTTAAAAATCTATTTTTCTCTCATGTTATTACTGTTTATACTGCAAAAGTGTCTATGAGAGGGAAGATGTCTGCTTTGTAGGCAAAGAAGTTTTTGGAGATGCACGCTCAGCCCCTGGAACTGTCAAGGACCTGCCTCAATGTGCTCATGTTCTGGACGTCAGAAGCAGAATCTTAAAATCTTATTGTTCACTTAGGCTGTGTACAGGTACAACATGATAAAATCCAGTCAAATGAGGACATAATGGAAATGATCCCAGGTTAGCCAGCAGGAAATACTCAAATGTGTGTGAAATCCTGCTTCTCCAGAAGGTTTTAAGGGCTGTGAGATATAAATCCTAAACTTCGTCAATAGCAGTAGGTTCCTACAATAATTCTTTCATATGAAAAGGCTTTCCCTCTCAGCCCAGGAAGTGAGGGACTGCGTTCAGATCTTTCCTGAAAGATGTTAAACCTATAGAAAACTCATGTTCACATATCCAATCCCCAAAGAATATCCGAGTAAGTGATGAGCAAGTGAAGAAAGGGTGCAGGTTTATTAATCCACTAAATCCTCCTACCATGAGTGCTACTCACAGGATGTCATCAGTCTGAGTCATTCTCCCACTTTCAAACTTCCAGCTAAGGTACTCCACAACTCCCTCCCAAGCTTTCCTCTCTTTCTGACCTAGAATGTCCACACTGTTTCCTGAGCTGAGATTAATTCTCCAGATTACAACTTCTGACACCCTAGAAATGGATTTTCTTCCCACAGCTAAATAAAATTAAATGTAATGACATGTTGCGGCAAAGAGCTAGGAGGAGCACTACTGCATGCCTATACTCACATATTTTACCACTCCCTGCCTCTGAAAAAAGCCAGCCTCCTCACGCCCCAGAAATCCCATACCCAACACACTCCCTGCTCCTAGAGTCAGGATATTTCATTTGCTTAGTGCGCTGCTGTAAGTCCAAGACATCTGCCTGTTTTTTACTGAGCATTCTAGCAAGGAATTCAAAATTACAGGCATCATTAGAAAAACTTAATTTGCACAGGATTCTAATAACAATGGAAGCAACCTCTTCCTCCAACACTATGTCCTGAAAATACTAAATACTGGCATGCCCTATTCAGAGCTTCTCAGGCTAGATCAGTTTTGGACATCCACAGCAACAGAATTCCAGGTTTATAAGGCTTTCAGACAGTGCTTCATGAGTTTATGCTTCCTGACTTCAGTGACAGATGAGCGGAGGAATGGGATCACAGCTCTAGATTTTGTTGCTTAAATATCAGCAACCTTATTGGATTTAAGCTCTTAAGCTCTTTCTCTGTGTCTCAAGTTAACCTCAAAAAAATAAAGATATAATATTAAAATATAATTGGAACAAAATAACATTTTTCTGGCCTTACAACTATTACAGAGGTCACAATAGACTGAAACTGGGCCCCTTCTGTTTGGAAAAGCACAAGTACATAAAATAATGACATTACCTGCTCCAGAAGAAGGATCCGATGAAGAAAGAGACACAGAAAAAGAGAAAGATATCCTTAAAGCCAGACAGCAAATCAGACTTTGATCTCCTGAATGCTCGGCTATGATCACAGATACTGTTGTTAAGCATCACAGATACTGAAGGTCAAATATGGACTGCCATACTGTACCAGGACACAAGTATCCTGTACCTGTGACATAGAATATGGTGGGGAGGGAGCTGTTATTCTACTGTGCATGCACCTGTAAGTGTATGCTGTATTAGGCAGTGTTAACTGGGAGATGACAGTGCAACAAGCCCTATCTTGGTAATTCCCAAGACGTCTTGTGCAAAGCTCTAACTAGACATCCAAATACAAACATCATCTCCTTCCTTTTGTTAGAGCTAGAGGTTTATGTTCTGATTTTTTTCCACCCAATACAATGAAACAGAAGTTTTGTTCAGAACCCCATATCATTTCCCAGGGACTAGATTAGTATTATAGTGTATTTGTGACCTGCAAATGCTTTGAGATCTTTTTGTTGCTTATTTTTAAAGCATAAAATAGTTATACTTTCGTTGGGATTTGTGTGACATGGAAACATTTTAAATCGGTCTGAGGTCTGTAAAAATGTGTTTATACAACACACACGTCTCAGGCTAAATTTGCTCTTTTCACTGAAATCATTAGTTTTAATCCCTCAGCTTTGAATTCATTGCTGGTTTCCTTCCAGGGCTGCATTCTTCCATTATAGACTGGTAATAATAATGCTTGGTATTTATAGAGCACTTTATATTCTCAAATCTCTGTGTAAGCATTCATTATTTCATCATTCTAGATTTAAAATAATTCAGTCCTATTTTAGAGGAGTGAAATGGAAGGCATTGTAACACTGAGGATTTCAGTCTCAAAACAAGTCAGTGACAGAAATAGGGTAAAAATCAGAAACCTCTGACTTCTGGGATTGTGGTACCTACTAATTCATAGCACTTATCAAAATAGTTACTAAAATTATCAAAGGAAAAAACCCTAAACAGCAAGCGACTTAAAAAGGCCAACGTGTGTCACAAACTAAACAACATCATTATTATAGAGAGCTCAGCATAATAATGGACTTGGAAAGTTTGTGACATTTATTTTGGATAAAGGTGAAAATACAAGTTATGATTCTGAAAGGCACTCATTCAATACTGGTTTGAGTCACATTTTGGAGAAATAATTTCATCAAATAATTTCACCACTTTTTTACAGGACTAGGGACATTTTTTTCAAATAAATCAATTTATTTTGTTTGTCTTCCCCTATTTTTTTTCCCAGTTTTAGATTAAATATTCTTTCACATATGATCAGACTAATTTTTATCCAGTCTGTGGCCTGAAGCTGTAATAGTCAATGCATGAAAAACTGGAAAAATATAAAATATACCCAGCCAATTTTGAATTGTTTTCCAAGAAACATGTACTTCTGCAGAGGTCATTTCCAATAGTAGATTTTTATGAAATAAAATCAATCTGTTGGCATTTCATTGTCTTGGGGAATTGAGTTGAATCTGAGCATTACAAAACACTCAGAAAATTAGGCAATAAATCTGGAAATTTAAATGCTACTTCCTTGTCCCTGTCTTCCTCACTAGAAGACAATGAGACACTAGAAGGTAGTTAACCCTCTGAAAGGCAAAAATCTTTAGGAAAGATACCAACAGTTACAAATAACCAAGTTACCATGTCTTAACAAATTACCTTTTCTGAGCTGACTTTTCCTAATTGATTCCTTACACACCCCTACACTTCTGCAATTGCAAAATAATTTACTTCACGTTTGCAGTGGGTTGGAAGCAGATTGAAAAAATGGTCTAGCTGAAGTGCTGAATCCTTCACAGCAGTAGCCTGTTTGTACATGAGCAACTGTGCTGTAAAGACCCTGAGCACATCTTCTCCCATCCTGGGGGTTTGCCTGCCTGAGCTCAGAGCCAAGGTAGACACAGTGCAGTTGGGGAAGCCTCTCTTCCTTCTGGTGAGATGGGGAGAGGTTCCCAGACAGCTCTGCAGGGAGGCTTTAGCAAGGGCTGACCCATGGGAGCTGATTTCAGGCAGAAGCTCTGGCACTTGGCCCCTGACTGAGCTACAGCTCCCATCACAGCCATGCCTGTTCCTGGCCATGGACTCTCTGATCTGGGCCCCAACCCACAGACTTTCCAGCTGGATGTCTGTTGTGCCTTGTCATCATGAACTTGCCTGATGCCCTGGGTTGGGGTGTCCTTTCTGTTTGTACAGTAAATAGTACAATAGAGCTCTAAATTTTTGAGTACAGCACTTTATGATGTTTAGAAACACATCAGAGAGTAAGATGTGATCCAGAAATGTGTTCCAACGATTCAACTTTGTACTGCTGGTCAAGAGTGAAATGCAAACATTTTCAGCACTGCAACAGAAAATGAAATCAATTTATCCCAAGTCTCAGTTCAGTCCTAGAGTCATTAGTAATCAGGAGGTTCTTCCTTGACCTTCAGCTGTTGTTTTGGAAAGCAGCATGTTGCTCTGTCATAGGTGCCATGTTGTATTGGCTGTTTGAATGTTGCAGGTGCCTTGAATGCCCTGGAAGGCTACATATGCCCTTTGAATATCTGAAATACCCCTAGAAGGCTACATGTAAGCAACTAAAAGGAGCGCCAGTAAAACAAAGCACACTACCTTCATTGAATGGCTTCATTTCAGTATTGCCAGTTGTTTCACTTATTTGCAGTTCAGTGCCAGTGTGGACGCAAGAGAATGTGATCCATATAGTCAGCAGCTCTGATTTTCCTTTTGGTTGAATGAATTTATTTAATAAAATAGCATATATGGCATATGGTACAATTCACTGTATCGCTGTCAAAAAAGTCTTGGTCTCAACACATTTATGATCAATTACCTTTCAGCATTCCCTATACTTTATACACAGTGTGCAACTGTGCACCTAAGTCACATGGTTTTGTTCATATCTCTCTATTAGATGATTAAAGTAATAAAATGGCAAATAATAAATATTCATGTTTATTGCTGGATATGCAATATATTATTGTTACTTTCCACACATCAGAGTGAGCAAATATCCACTTGATGAATGCTTCTAATCATCATCAGAAAGTGGATGTGAATATAGCTGAATTGTAGTTCAGACTGGAAAAGAGGTTTGAGTGGATTGTGTTGTGTATTTGAGAGCTTTCCCCCCGCTTCTGAAAATGGTCCCTACAAAGTTTCACATGGTCTGCTGTGGAATCTGTGGAGGAAACCCTGCAATAGTAAGGCATATTATTAGCAGTATCGGGAATTTTCAGGCCAGTTCTGCATTCACAACATTCACAGAAACATCTGTCTCTCTCTCCTGTATTATCACATATCACAATCCCCTAGTTGTTTTAACTTTGAAGACAATTCCAAGCAAAATGAGCAGCACAATATCAGGGAAAGTGGACAGCTTCAAACATAAAGCCTCCTCTTCTCTTGTGGTTTGAAGGCCTCTGTGGAGTTCCAGCTCGCAGACCTAGATCAGGTGTTAGTCTCAGCTTAGCCTCTGATGGACTGCAGTGCACTGTGCAAGATGGTTGCTATGCTATTTGACATGCACCTGGGACTTTCTGCAAAAAGAAAGGGATTGAAAACTGAAATTAGCTTTCTACCCTGGAGAAATTTGTCAGTATAGAAAATAGCCATCTCCATGCCTGTGCCCCTGGCTTTGTTGGAAGACTCCTGCATGACTTGTCACTACCACAGAGGCTTTCTGAGAACTCTGCACACTGCGACCACTCACATATGTGGCTGAGTGTTCAGTATTGAAATCCTGTGACACTGAGATGATCTGAGGGTCAGGCAGGCTTTTATTAGACAGTAACTGATTGATTACCTGGGTAGAAACCACTACCACATATGAACCTTAAACAAGTACTAGGGTTACTATGCTGAGGAGCTTTGGTTGCTGGTGTCTGCTCCCCTGCAGCTGAGACTGGTGCTGTGTAAGTATTCCTCATCCATCATCCTTCATCTGTGGTTCCCCTGGAGCAGGGCAGATGAGTTCACAAAGAGGAATATCCCCTCAGACACTCACCTCAGCAGGAATAACAAAACATTGATCAACTTTAGCACTAGCATCATCAACTTAGCATTAATGCCTTGCTATTGGATCTCAACTAGAAGCCAATATCTAATAACTGAATAGGTGTCTGGAGAATCTGCTGAACTCTGTCTCTCAGCTGTAAATGGCTTGATGAGCGCTTCCTGTCCGTTACACTGGCAAGCAGGTGAAATTAAGCCATTTCCAGCTTTGCCATTTTGGCTTTGCGCTGAGCTGTACTGGGAACGCTCACAGAGCCGAGAGCAGCAGAGAGGGGCAGTTCCCTGAAGCCCTGCCAAAGGCTGAAGCCTTGGTCTTCTCCCTTTGCATTCACATATCTTAAGAAGCAAGTTCAGTTTCATGATGTGAGCTCTCGCCCAGGCCATCTTTTATACTGCTTAAATGTGTTTTATTTTGATTTAAGTAGATTTGAAAACACATGTGACAGCAAGATATCTTGGCTGCTAACACTATCTCAGAATGCAAATAAACTGCCTGTGTAGATATATTATTGGAGAACACATCTAAAGCAAGTCACTTTCACCCCATGAGTTTTTTAAGAGACTGACTTGCTCTGTGTGGCATATCATGAGATAGCTTTCAGTGTTTGTGGCTATGCCAAGTGGAAGATCATTCTGAAGAGTGTGTTTCTTCTCTTGGGAAAAGGGAAGAAATTCTTTCAGCTACAGGAGGGGAAGAACTCCAATAACTAACACTTTGTTTTTAACCAAATCTATCATTATTTAAAAACAAACAAACAAACAAAACCCAAGCTGTTTTTAAGTGGCTCATCCCTTAACAATATCTTTCACAGAAGCAATTGTAATGCTCTTTCTTGATGATGAAAAAAACTCCACACCAGGATTCCATGTTATCTTTGTGCAAAACTTACTTTTTGAAGTAAGAATGTCCAAAAACAACTCTCTAGTTAGGTTTTAATAACTATTCATCATTTCAGGACAAGCAGTGATCATGCACATGAATAGTTGAAAGAAACTAAGGACACACCTTTTGACCCATGCGCTTTGACCTAAACACAGTAACAGAGAACATACAATCTATTTTGTGGTGTCCTATCTATTTACACATTTCCTTCACTGAGGCAAAATTAAGAGAATACAGCTGAAACAATCCTGCTGCAGAATTCATAACCCTGCAGATTAAGGCTTTAAATAGCTGTATAGTTCTGTGAATCTCTTGCTTGTAATCTACCTCTTTTTCTTTCCCTCATTTTGGCCTCTCCAAAGGAAATGTCAGAGAACGTAAAAAGCCTCAAACTTTTCCAAATATTGAAAGCAAACTTAATTCTAAACCCTTTGTACTAAAATGTGATGTTCTACTTCTGAATTTTACCACATGCAGGAAACAAAGAATGACATTCTTAGGAAAAACTGCTTTCATTTTTTCCATCTGGAAGAACCCAATATCTCATAATGTATGTCTTCTTATTGGGTTTCCAAACCAGGTTGTCTGACTGAAGATACTTGAGTAGTTACAGCACAGTTCCGTGATTTTCGAGGAAAACTTTTATACTGGTCCATGTAACAGCAATAAAGCTCTCAAGAGAATTTTTATACTGACTTCTGTTTGAGATTCTCATTGGGCATCAGTTAATGAAACAAGTCCTAGTCCTACAAAGATCTGATTTTACTTTACTGGTCCAATTGATGCAAAATGATCTATCTGTAAGAGTTTGATGCCTCCTTAAACTGAGCTCTGAGTATTTCCTGTGAATGAACCAGTACTTTGAAATCATGCAGAGTTGTGGATGTTCAAATACCTTGCTGCATTAGACTTTTACTGGTATTTATTACTGATTCCATTTTAATGATCTATAATCTGAGATATAAATGGCAAAGTGACTTCTCTGCAAACAGCAACAGACACCGAAGTCCTGATCCCCGGATTATTTAGACTATACTTAGGTTTTTGCTTTGTGTAAATTGAGGTCAGAGATGGAACACAAATGAAGCAACAACTACAGTCTGTTCCTTCATACTGTGGTAAAGCTTATGCTAGGCAGTATTCATAATTACATAGTTCTCTTCAGCTTTAACAACTCTCCTTCCTCCTTAATTGTTTTTGGTCCGCACGATCTTTCCAATCATGGATGAGTCAATTCTATCTAGTACAAGAAAGGGGTCCTCTCCGGCATCAGCAACTCTGTGACTGGCATAAATGCTAATTTAAAAAAAAAAAAAAAGCAAGCCTGCTAATTTTGAATGATTTGCTTTCTCATCCCAAGCTGATGGAGGAATAATTTTGATGAAGGATTCAGAGTCAGGGATCATCAAGCGAGTTCACTCCAGATTAATTTCCCTTTTCAAAAGTATAAAATGGTTGCTGCTGGAGTATGGAGCTGAATTTTATCTCTCCCATTCAGCATGGGATGAGTAGGCCGTATCTTTGTCAGCCATTTAATTCGATCAATGCAGTTTAATTATGTTTCCATGCAAAACCACCTGTGACCTTCCATCTGCTAATGAAATTCACCCATCCCTGCACATACTCACACAGTCTTCAGACAAAAGAAGAGTGTATTCCTGGATGTATAAAGGAAATAAGGTTTCTGACTGTTGCAGCTGGAAGCATCTGCTCATACTGTCTTTCCAGAGAGTTGGTGGACAGGAGCTTGCCANGAGAGGCTGGTACAAATTTCTGGCTGTTTTATATTAGGCATAAGTTTTATGCTACTTGAAATTAATGTCACTTACTGTTTTTCTGTGCCATCCCTACCTGCTAACAGAGACCAGCAGAATAATTTCTTGCTAAACCAGAAGATACACTAATGTCTATCAGGCCACACCAGATAGGCAAAG
>VYZW01027874.1:17771-54066 GCA_013401315.1 Balaeniceps rex | reverse complement strand
GATTTACCATTCTACATTTACCATAGTGCAAAGACATGGACATTGGCCTCTCTTTTCACATCTGCCCAGTGAAAAACAGTTGAAAAACTGATATCTCTTACTCAGGACCCTCTCACTTTAGGGGAATGGGTACTATCTTCATGTTCTAGTGAATACCAGGAAAAATGACTGCTCATCTATGAAGGTCAGAACAGCAGAGGAAAATTACCATGACTAACATATGAACCCATTCAATATCCACTGTATTCATTCAAAGCGTCTTAGGGCCCTCCATTTAATGACTCAGAGTTAACCTGTGGGTCAGGAGATGATTAAGAAAAGAGCCTGTCTTTAGACATGATTTTAAAAAGTATGGGAAGCAAGGTGAAGAGACGTTCTTTCCTCAAGCTCAAAAATCCTGTGAACATTCTCACATTTGCCTTCCTACGTCAGTAATAACAAAGATAAGAATTTGGTTTCTCTCTTAAGAACGTTGATACTCCTTCCAAAACATAAAGACTAATGTTACTCAGATTTCTAAGCCAAGAACTCCTAGTCCATCCCCATTTCATGTCCCTCTCATGCAGTGAACAGGACCAGATGCCTCAGAAAGGCCATTGTGAAAACGCATGAAGTTGAAATATATCACAAATGACGAAGCTCAATTTTGGGGTGTCTGCTGATATACTTCTCACAGAACGTATAAGATGCTATTCTCAAGAGGAAGAAAAGGAAGAGCTGGTGCACTTGCACACAGTCATGGAAACCTGATTTCCAGCACGACAGTGAGGGGTGGTCAGTGCTGAAGCACAGACTTGTTGCTTAAGCAAGAAGACCTGAGTGGTAAGTTTGAGAAGGTGGTTATCTCCAGCAGACATCCATTGCTGGCCCCAGCAGTAGTCAAGTGCGTTATCTGGGAATGAGCCACAGGCCACTGGAGCCATAAACTACACGGATCCACAACCTCAAAGGGACTACAGCAGCCCAGTGCTATAGCTGAGCTAGCATCCCCCAGGGGACTTAGCGCTGTGTCTGCTGGTCCTCCACTCGCTCTTGTAATGCCCATGTTCAAATTCTTACTGTAGCACATTGCCACGTTCCTCCTGAGACGCCTTCTCCAGAATAAGAGACATTGAGAGAAAAATCAAGGACGAAAACATAGAAAAATACTCAAGAATGGGAAATGGAATGGTAGGCAAAGAAAATGCAAGTGTGGTAAGTTTCCACTTTCACCTAACTAAAGGCAAGGATCACGATCTTGTGTAGCTTAGCTGGTGCTCCAGTGGAGAATCAGAGTAAAACTATTATTTGTAGCACTTTACTACTGCATTTCTATGCTCCACACAGTTTCTATATTTTTCAATCATCATTTTAATTTTGAGCATTAGTATTTCACAAGGTGGTTAAAGGGTTAAATTGCAACATTTGCATGTTCCCCTCTTACGTGTGCAATCTTAATTTATCACTGTAACTGGAATTAAAAAAAATAATGTTGTGCTTAGGAATTAGTAAAAAAAGATCAATGTTTTGTACATGTGATTGCTGACTTTGCTGCTAACTGAAAACCTCTTAAACCAAATCAGGTATGAAAAATTCATTGCTACTTTTGAGAGCCTTCAGTTCAATTTAACAAGACAACATTGATGGACAGAATGAATGAAAAAGTGTTTGAGGTAGCTGTCAGTGAAAACATATAGTTCCTGCTTTTTCATTCAAAATTAGCAAAACTAGGTATGTGGCCCTTCAATAACACAATGAGTTGCTTTCAAAGACATGGGGGGGATTTTGTTGATTGGGATGAATAAATAGCTTTCCTCTATTAGAGAGAGCAAATATGCAACAAATTATGCAATCAACAAAGAAGGAATACTCTTTTTTTTACTTTTCCAGAGTTAGCTGTTTTTCAAAAAAGAGTGTACATATTGGGCACTAATTTTTTGGAGTAAACCCTGAAGCTCACCCATCCTCACTATGACACCAAAAGGATGTCTGACCTGTGGAGAGTAGTAATTTTGTGGGAATATAGCCTACAGTTCAGTAGAAGCTAAAGAACATAAGCTTTTACTAATTGTTCTTTATATCTGACAACACAGCTGAAGCAAGGAAGCAATTTAGGATGGAAAAAAATAATTCCAATAAGGGAAATTAGACTGATGAGTTCAAGGGGTAAAAACTGTCAAGACTAACATGGAATAGAAATAGAAGTTGTTCAAGCCTATTTACCACATAAAATAGTGACTGCTCTATGCCAGCGAGGTACGGTTTGAGGCAATTATGTGGACTGCATTTGTACTGTGCGTTAAGGAACGGTTTTCTGGAGATTGCAAGGAATGGTGTAAAAAGACTACGGAGAAACTTCAGGACAGAGTCTTCCTGAAAACTCAAGGAAATGATTCAGTAAGGGACTGAATCCAAACAAACAGGGGTTTGATGTAAATGGTAATTAGGTGCCAAGTGGATGAGATTTAAAACAATGCAAGTAGCTATCCTCAGAGGCAGGGAAATTCTTCAGTGGGCTGTTTTGAGGCAAATGGAAATTCTAGCCCTTCTTTTGAGCCGAAAGTAGATGGTGCTTGTTGTGTTTGCGTTAAACCAGGGATTCTCAAACTGTGTAAATCGGGTCTAAACAGAGATGTAGCACTCACTCTATGATACCTCTTTTCCTCTGCTTTTCATACAGCACTACTACAATGAAGTAGCACATGCAATTAAAACAATAAAGCTGGCATTTCCCTCTTTGCATTGTTGAATCATTCAAATTCTGCTCTGCAGTAACAAGTACTTGTACCTGTACAAGACCCATATCACCAGTCCCTGTTTGTCTGTGTAGGAGTGTGGGAGCTGGTTGCAGAGGACATTTTCTGTTTCGGTGGTACGTAAGGCATTGAGCCATTTGCGCTTTCATGATTCAGTGTGCCCATGACACACAGACCGCCACTAGTGTAAACCAGTTTGGTGAGCTTGCAGAGGAATTTCCTGCAGCTACAGCTCTGTCTGCTGTTCCCTACCCTCTGAGGGAGCCCTACCCTGTTAACGAAAAATTCACTCTGAATACATTTTTAAAGTATGCTGAAGTGTTAAACCAGCAGATGATCTAAACTGAGAAAAATCTAATCATTTACTATGACGGCAAGCTTTCAGTAAGAAGGGAAAGGGAAGAGAAGAGACCATGAGATGCAACAGATAGGCTAAGCGCAAAGTAAGAGCAAGATCATAGAATCATAGAATCATAGAATGCTTTGGGTTGGAAGGGACCTTTAGAGGTCATCTAGTCCAACCCCCCTGCAGTGAGCAGGGACATCTTCAACTAGATCAGGTTGCTCAGAGCCCCGTCCAACCTGACCTTGAATGTTTCCAGGGATGGGGCCTCCACTACCTCTCTGGGCAACCTGTTCCATCCCTGGAAACATTCAAGGTCAGGTTGGACGGGGCTCTGAGCAACCTGATCTAGTTGAAGATGTCCCTGCTCACTGCAGGGGGGTTGGACTAGATGACCTCTAAAGGTCCCTTCCAACCCAAAGCATTCTATGATTCTATGATTCTATGGGGCCTCCACTACCTCTCTGGGCAACCTGTTCCAGTGCTTCACCACCCTCACTGTAAAAAATTTTTTCCTTATATCTAGCCTAAATCTCCCCTCCTTTAGTTTAAAACCATTACCCCTTGTCCTGTCACAACAGGCCTTACTAAAAAGACTGTCCCCATCTTTCCTATAGGCCCCCTTTAAGTACTGAAAGGCTGCAATAAGGTCTCCCCGCAGCCTTCTCTTCTCCAGGCTGAACAGCCCCAACTCTCTCAGCCTGTCCTCGTGGGAGAGGTGCTCCAGCCCTCGGATGATTATCACAAACGTACTGACCAGCACTCACAGCCACTGAGCTGTGCTTGGGCATTGCATAGGTATCCTGGCAGAGCTGAGCTCCAGTGCAAGCTGTGTATGTGCAGATGTTCACCATCTCCTGTGAGCGAAAAGGACCAACTAAGAGAAAGCTGTGTGAAGGAAAGGGGGCCCTTTGCCACCTTCTACCTCTTCTGGGTCTC
The DNA here is from genome assembly GCA_013401315.1 of Balaeniceps rex. Classification (NCBI taxonomy): domain Eukaryota; kingdom Metazoa; phylum Chordata; class Aves; order Pelecaniformes; family Balaenicipitidae; genus Balaeniceps; species Balaeniceps rex. Next base: position 50,049 of record VYZW01027874.1, on the reverse strand, counting down.
CACAGTAAGGAAAGGCGAAAGCAGAACTAATGGACAAGAAGACATCACGCTGGCAGAGCAGATGAGAGGTGGGATAGTGGGATACCAAGTAAGAGGAAGGGCTATGCCACAGAGGGCCTTAAAATGAGAACTGGGAAGCAGGAGAGTGCTGCACCTCCTGAGGTCTCTGTTTACCCTGGCGCTGGTACGGTTCTGGCTGAAGTGGTCAGTTTGGAGCAGTTATGGATACACTCAGAGCTAGGGCAGCTGTAGCTTGCCTTTAAAGAGCTGTGAAACATTACAAGAAATGTTTTGTGGAGGGAGAGAGTTTTACAAGATGACAGGGTTTGAGACGAAGGAGTGGCTGAAGCTCTCAAATGGTAACTGTCCTGAAGTGTTGCCTTAGCATTTCTCATAGAAGTATTAATTTCAGCACAGTGATTTTAGTTTGAGGTTAAAAACAAGATCTCTTTAGTTTTCACATGCTTGAATTACCCGTAAAATGTTAGACTTCCACAGGAAACAAACACTTGGTAGAAAATATTTCCTTTGGTCAAAGCTCCGGTTCTCTGGCTGAAAAGTATATCTAATGGAAATTTTTCAATCAGTCTGAGCTCCAGGTGTTTGAACTGGTTCCATAAAAGCCAAAATTCTTTAGTGTAGACTGCATTTAATGGGGCTTGTTTGGAAGCTTTCTGAGGCAAAAGGAGAACAGCTAGGGTTTTTTATTTATTCGCATGTATAAAATTAGAACTTAAACCTGATGTATTGTCTGAAGATGACCTAATGAAGATAGTCTCTCCTAGTTCTGTGTAGAGAAGAAGACGGAAACATGTTAGGTCTTCCTGGTAAAACAAGTTTTCCCACGCATTCTTCTACAGTCTTGTGGGTCTCTGCATTCTCCCATGGAGCTTCTTCATACATTTTCATTACTATTCTGTAAAACTACCTCAGATAGAATTTCTGAGCCTGAAAAACCACGGAAGTAGTGAGCAATATCATTCTGTGACATCCTGAATTAAAAGCCAGCTGCAGGATCACCACCTGGCTTGACAGCCTGATCACAAAAAGCTGATGGAGAGGCAGAGAGTTGGCCTCCTGGGATGCACTGAGTATGGGCAGACATGAACGCCCCAGTTGTTCTGCAAAGGGGAAAACTTCTCCTCTGTCCTTTGAATTCTGGCCTTCAAAAGGACTAATCCATTAATCCCTACAGAAATCCAAGTATCCTGCTCAGACTGGCACCTGAGCTCACTTATTCCTTTGTCAAGAGAAAGTTAAATTTCTAGAGGCTATTAGTGGAAAAAAGAGAGGAATCATTATTAGGACTGGCCAAAGAATTCCCATCAACTTTTTTTCCTGTGAAAAATTAGGTTTTTCAGCTGAACAAATACCTCTCCCAGAACAGGTGGCAGCATCTACCACGGTTCATTATCAGAATGACAGGGGGAGAAGTAGAACAAGGCGATGGAGGAACAAACAAGAGAAAAAAAAGCTGTAACAAAAATGGTACGACATGATCAAAATCATGGTTAAATATGCTGTCCAATTAATAGGCTATGTCTACCCTTCTAAATTCAAGATAAATGATTTGAGGCAGCATAACAGTAAGGATACCTCAGAGTCCTGAAATGTCAGTAAGGTCTGTAAGACTGAAGGACAGAGAGCGTGAAAGGAGCTCTGCCAGCCGCTCGGTCTTGGGCATTCAGAGCCTCTTTAGATCAGAGTTAGGAAGTCCCTGAGTGAGGGAATGAGCACAGGAAAGGCTTACCAGAGACCAAGCCCACAAACAGATAAGGTTTGAGGAAGAGGCCAGTGATGCTGGGAACTGAGAAGTCATCCTCAGCAAGTGATAAGTAACCAACCACAGAAAAATAGAGGACTGTCTGCAGTACAGGAGCTCAATAGCCTAATAATCCAAAGCATATGATTCCCTTTGTTTTAACCAAAAACCAAGTTTCTCAATCAAAATTGCATATGTCCTGGCTGGATAAGCTCATGCTCAGGTGCCTGTACTGCAATCTCATAGAAAAGCTATTTTCAAGGTAGCATTACTGGGGATGACTCACAAGGTGAAAACTTGGCTCCATCCAATTCAGTGAGAATTTGCCTCTGATTTTGTTGAAGGCAGAATTTCATAAAAGGCTCCTGAGACATTTACATCCTTTGTTAACAAGTAGTTTTCTTAGCTATTGCATTTATCTAGAAGTCATCTTCAAGTGAAGTTCTTCTAGCTAGTATATACACTCCAAACATGAAGTTTAATGTTTCTCAAAGCAACTGCAACTCTCCTTCCTTTCTCACAGAAGTTAGGATTCATAAACAGTTCTGCACAGAGGCAATTTCATGTACTGAAGCAGTTCCATAGCTCATGCAGTTATAAAGTTAAATATCTGCATCCATACTTGAACAGTAGTGCAGAAATATTACATACGTTTTGGATTTAACACTCAGGTTTTGCAGGAAGAATCATTTTCTTGTGTCATTATCTCTGTCTATTGAAATTGTCATCTATGATATATTTTACACTAAAAGAAATATTTTTTAAGTGGGAACAAGTGGTTCATGTGCCAATACTCTCCAAAATCCAAAGAAAATCAACAGATTTCACTCAGACATTCAGAGAAACTCCCCTTTGACTTTAGACCAATATAGACAATTTTAAGCCAAGTGGGTTATTTTTAGAAGTTTTCAACAACTGAAAATAGGGAAATCTATTTTAGTTACCTTCTCATCCTTAAATTGTCTGTGAAGGCCACCAGTGCTAGTTCATAATTTTAACACAGTAAAAATGTGTGTTTCATAACCATATAATCAAGTGTAACATGGAAGATGTGGGATGATTATACTAAAAAGCTTCATTTCACAGAGTGGTTTATGGCATCTGGAAATCATTTTACATTTGAGTGATAGCAACCTTTTTTCCCTCCCATTTCAAGCATCTTTTAGTAACAACTTCCCATTGCTTTTTTACTTTTTCTCCTTTGCCTTCACACTTATAATTCCTCTCTCGCACTTTTCTCCTAATGAAAGTGATCCCATAGTAAATAGTGGTTTGAAAATGATGTGTTCTTTATGCAAAAAGTGAGTCACCAGTCTGCTTTTTCAGTTGGCTGAACTGACCCACTTTCCAGGCTTGCACATGTTGGACTTAGCGATGCCCCAAGCAAGGCTAAGCCAAGGAAGGGGGAAGGGGGGAGCGCAATGCCAGCGCACTGGTGCCACTCGACACACAGCTTCTCAAAAGGCTCCTTGAACATGCAGTGTGGAACACAGAAGCGTGGAGCTCCGGCCTGTTGCCCAGCTGACATTTAGTCCACCAGTATCTTCTGCCTGTCCCTCTCTGCTCCTCACGACAGCGTACTCTGCGGTACACTGCAGTATGCACCACAACCACCACTGGCCTCCTCCTGGGACACCTAGTGATGGGTAAGGATGGTTTGACCCATGCTCAGCATCCTTTCTGGAGCCAGTCTTAACCATGAAGAGCCGGCCTCCTGACCAGGGGTTTCTCACTGCAGAGAAAGAGATTCGGTCTCTCCTGTGTCAGCGGACCATGGGAGGAAGGGACCTCTCCTTCTACCTCATTTCTAGCACGTATGTTTGGAGGGAGATGCCTCCTGATGAATATGATACTTAACTGTTTCTGAATGGGTTTCCTCCTTTTCCTCCCAGCATACAGGCATTCCCCCGGAGGAATCATTCTTTTGATGCTGAAAAAAAAAAGGAATAGGTTTCTTAGTTTAGAGGTTTCTGTGTTTCATACTGCTGTAGAAAATGTCAGCACCGAGAAAGCTCAACCGAGGAAAATGTTTGTTCCTTGAGTGTGGCATTCAACAACACTGAAAAGCACAGTGGCATTAGTTAAGATAGAAGCTTAAGGCTTATTCCAATTTCCTACCTTAATATTATTAGAATATTGATGTTTATATCCAATTTTCATTTTTTTAAATTAAGCATACTATACATGGTATAAAAATGGGTATAAAATACATCCTGTTTACTCGATATCCAAAATTAATTTTTTTCCTCTAGGCTCATTTTTAAATTCAGCTAAACAAATAAGAACAAACAATAATACCCATCATCTTCTGCAGGGAGGGTTTCACAGCTTTTTAAATACACAGGAATATTGCCTTCCATTACTGACACTGTGATAAGCAGGATGCAATTATTCAAATCAGCATTCTTCCAGGTCCTTACATCCTCATTTTTAACAACTGAAAGTATATCTGTTGAGAGCTTAAGAAGTGACACACAGTATTGTGGTCAGCACTAGGACCCATCCCAACGCAGCGCTGACGAAGGTGACAATTTTCAGACAAAACTTAGCCTTACTATTGCTCTGTTTGAGCACGTTAGCCTTAGAGACATTGAAAGCTCTGAAACAAGTCTCTGCATTCGGTCTGTTTAAATCTTCTGGAGATTAGCCGAATATCAAAGTCTCTTGATTTTCTGTCTGAAAGAGTATTTCAGTCTTGCTGTGTGCTGTTCAACAGTGGGTGCACACTGCCTCAGAGGTTACTATATCACAAGAGTATTTGCTGCTTTGTGTAAGATGCAAAATTAAGGGGACCTTCTATGTCACTGAATCAAATCCCATGCTACTAGACAGCTATGTCATATAATGCAAATTAAAAACCTACTGAACTTCATTTAAAAACTGTTTAGAGGAGCTTTGCTTTTCATTGAAAGACAGCTTTCTGATAACTAGAAACCTTTCGCTTTCCAGCTTAAAATTGTTCATGGTCATTTTATGCCCATTTGTTCTTCTGCCAACATTGTGTTGTAGTTTAAATAGCTCTTCCTCCTCCATTGTGTTTACTCATTGGTGTATTTTTAAATATCAGTCATATCTTCAGTCAGCCTTCATTTTTCTATTCTAGGACAACCCAAACTCTTTTATTCCTCTTTCATGTTACAAACTTTTTATTCTTCCTGTCATCTTAGGAGCCTTTTCTTTCTCATTTTAGTCAATCTGTCTAAAACATTGTCCTGGTTTCAGCTGGGATAGAGTTAATTTTCTTCCTAGTAGCTGGCGTAGTGCTGTGTTTTGGATTTAGTTTGAGAATAACGTTGATAACACACTGATGGTTTAGTTGTTGCTAAGTAGTGCTTACACTAAGTCAAGGACTTTTCAGCTTCCCATGCTTTGCCAGGTGCACAAGAAGCTGGGAGGGGGCACAGCCAGGACAGCTGACCCAAACTGACCAAAGGGATATTCCATACCATGTGATGTCATGCTCAGTATATAAACTGGGGGGAGTTGGCCAGGAGGCTGCAATCACTGCTTGGGGACTGGCTGGGTGTCGGTCAGTGGGTGGTGAGCAATTGCATTGTGCATCACTTGTTTTGTATATTATTATTATTATTTCCCCTTCCTTTTCTGTCCTATTAAACTGTCTTTATCTCAACCCACGAATTTTACTTTTTTTTTTCTGATTCTCTCCACCATCCCACTGGGGAGGGGGAGAATGAGTGAATGGCTGTGTGGTGTTTAGCTGCCTGCCAGGTTAAACCACAACAAACATGGATAAACATAATCATGCACAGTATATTAAGTAAAATCTAAAAATATTTCATACATGCATATATATACATATGAATTGACATACCATTAATTCTTTATGGGAATTATCTCACTTGATATTTGGGTGACTGCACATTTTTCATACCCATTATCAAATTCATGGCTCACAGTCATGCTGTGGTCACCTAATATGCACAGTTCTCCGACTTCATGTATAACTTGCAATAAATAAATGCAATAAATAAATGCACAGTTTATGGAGTAAATCTAACTTTTAGTGCCACAGTGTCTGGCCGTCCCATTCATACAATTAATCTCCAGTTCATTTTTGTTATGTGAGAATCATATCCTCTTCTGTATTGATGGTACAAGCAACTAAGTTTATTGATAGACTCTTGGTTTTGCATGAAATTCCTTAGCAAAAATATGTCTCCAAACTGATAGTTGAGGAACCCTGCTTGTAGTTTCCCTCCTGATCAGTCATTTTCCTTTCAGCATGTCTTGTTGACCCAGTTCCTTCCCCCAACCCATTCAAGTCTTTTACTAGTCCTCAGCAGCACAATATCCTTTGCTAAATTCAGATAGATTAGCTCTCAGGTTACTTTGTCAAAATCATCTAAATCTACATTCCTTTTTTATTCCATTACACAACTAACCGCAGCTGTTAATGGTTCTTTCCTTGAGAATTCATTCTAAAATGATGCGTAGTATAGAGATCAGGTCAGTAGTAGCCTTCTCTCAATTGTAGCCAATGGTGGAAACACCAGTCGTTCTCCAATTGGTGCAGTGTCAGGTATAGAATTCTCCCAGAAATACACAAACCAGTTTTTTTCACTATTACGGGGACAATTTCATGTGACATTAGATGGCTGAACTGCTTGGCCAAAGTCTATGAGGGGTAAGATGTGGTGCAATAAATACTGCTCCAGGTTAAGAAAGTTTGTCTATCCCACAGCCTTTGGTTAGATAAAGCCTTCTTGCCACCTTCAAAGACCTTCTTAGGATAGGGTAGTCTACAAGCTCATTTTTTGCAACATTCTGCCAGTTTTTAAGATTTCATCTATGCTGGTGGGTTTTCTGCTCCAGTGGGAAGCTGAAATGGTCTGAAGATGCCAAAAGAATTGCTGCAGTTTCTTGTGAGACCTTACATTAAAAGACATTTTCTTTATATTGTAATACTTTTGTGTTCTGGGTCCTTCCCGTCCATAATATGATTCTATGACTCATAGTTCATGTTTCAAAACAGTGTCACATGCTGGACTTCCCTTCTTTTGCCTTCATGAGCTAAATTACAAGGAGGATAAAGACTTGGACAGCATAATTCAACTGAAAACTGAAAGTTAAGAGTTCATTCAATTTCCCAAAAGGACCACTTTGTTTTAAAACCCATTATGGTTCAGTTGATGCATATGTGACAGCAAATAGAAATAAATTAAAAGACCTCAGTATTCAAACAACTGAAAACCAGGAAATAAATAGCAAACAATATGAGCTAGAATTTGTGAAGTGTAAAAAGCTGGTTAAGAAACATAAAGGCCCAAAGGAAAATTCACAAGTTGCAGCGCTAAAGAGAAATGATAGTATGCTTTTTAGAAGAATATTATGAACAAAAGAAGTCTAAAAAGTGTGTACAGTGCTTATTAGATGGAGATGGCTGTATGTTAGAACTGCATAAAAGGTAAGACTGTTCAACAGATTTATTTCTAGTCTCTGAAAAGGAGGAGAATCATGCACTTGCATCAAATAAGAATAAACCATGCACTCTTCAGGCTTTCTACAGGAACTTTCTACAGAATTAGGACAAGGGGTTACCACAGCAACATCGTATGAAGGACTGCCTCAGCAACTGAACACCAACGTCCTAGATATGCGTACAGCCAAGAGGTGCTTCTGCTACTACCACTAATGTCAATAGTGCCATGCAGATAAAATGAGTTTGAGAATAAATGTATGGGAATAAAAACCAACTCAGAAGGCTCATGGCTAGTGGTTCTAAAAATACGGCTGAAAACAGCACTTGAAGTTGTTGAGCTGCACAGAACCATAGACCAAGAAAATGCTTCTTTCAAGAACCGGGGAAAAGCATATATTCATGATCCCACCTGGACCATGCCCTCTTCTGATTATCTGTGAGCTCTCCTCTCCACTACTGGGACAGCACAGCCCATGTCCACCGCTGCAGGAGGCTGGAGGCTCCTTCCCCTACCAGCCCACCAGCCTCATATGTGAATGAGAAATGGGAAGAAGTTGTGGGGGCAGCACTTGGCTGCTCAGGACAATCACGCTCTTTCCTTTCTCTTTCTCTTTCTCTCTCTGTAATACTTGAGAGTCCTCACATGCTCTGCCCCTGTTTGAGGGAGGACAAAGACGAACCCAAAACTGCAACCTTCCACCCCTCCAGCAGCAGGAGAGGGGTCTTACAAGCTCACGGAGCTTCAGGAGGAGGATAGCTAGGACTGAAAGGAACAGAATTGCTGGGAGAGGGCAGATGTGGGCCTTGATCATTCCCTTTCTTACGTCAGATGCTTTTAATCACTGCTGACGTTAAGTCGTAATGAATCTCTGAACACTGGGGAAATCCAAAGGACTGAAAGACAGCTGCTATATGACAGTCTTCAGAGAAGGGAAACATAATGATCCAGCTAACCACCGGATGGCGAGACTGACATCCATCCCAAGCAAAATACCAGAAAAGATGATAAGAAAGACGAATGACATCACTTAGCAGAATTCTATGGAATATCATGCTCTTGGCAGTGAAGCTAGCTCACTGAGAAGTTATCACCTCTAGCTGATAAAGGAATTTGCTTGTATTAGTAAATCATTTAACTTAGCAGCACAACATTCTGATTTTAAAAAGCTTTTAAAAAGTATTATAGAGCACAGTTTCAGTAAGTAAAGAATTTGTCAAGTGACAGATCCAAAGAAAAAAGGAGTAATCCTTGAGAAACCACTGCTAAATAGAAAGGTTTTTATAAAGATCTTTCAGGCATCAAGGTTCAATACAAACATTTGCAAAGTTATAAAAATTTAGAAGAGTGGTAAATAATGCTGAAGACATAGTGAAACAGAGCAATCTGAAGTGCCTGGTAGGCCGTTTCTGTTTATCCACAATGCATTTTAATGCCAGCAAATGCAAACACTCGCATCTCAGAATAGGGAATGCAAGTCATTGCTACTGAATAGGGACCGCATCCTGAAATGCCAGTGATTCTTGAAAGGAATTAGGGATCAAAGTGAAAAATGAATACATCCCGCTCCCTGAGCTCCCAGGGAGGAGCTGTTGCAAGGGCAGCTAATGCAGTTGCTGACCTAAGTGAAGTGATTTTTACCTCTGTTTACAGATATGATGAGCCTGATGCTGGAACACTGTGTACAGTTCCCATCTAAGTGTTTTTCAAATAATGTTAGAAACTGGAAAGGGCGAGGAAAGAAGCTAAAAAAAATACTCGCAGGCTGAAGAAACTGCCTTGCATAGAAACAAGAATTAGGTGACTTAAGTGAAGTATTTACATGGGGAAGATACAGGTGCTGAATTGTTTTAATCTGAAACATAGCAAGCACTTAGAAAGTGAAGCTGAAGCCAGATAAGCCATCTAAATAAGAAATAAGGCATTAATCTGTAACATCGTGAGTATTTAAACGCTGGGGCAAGCTACAAAGGATTTAATGGACCCTGCTGCCTGGAAATCACTGTTAGATGTCTTTCTGTAATCTACACTTTACCCTAACAGAAGTTACGCTTAAATACAAGCAGTTGGGCTGAATGCAGGCATACTGAGAAAAAAAAATTTGGTATCTTTGGTAGCTATAGGAGGTCAAATTACATTATCCAATGATCTCTCCTTTCATTAAATTTTATGAATCATTTCCTGCCAGAATGTGATCACATACCATGCATTCAATGCCTGAACTACATAAAAGGGCTGTGGAGCCCACAGCTTCAAAGTGGTGCAGGTTTCGAAGAGGCAGCCTGGGAATAACAAAGTTGTGTTCTCATCCCTACTGCACCACAGAAGCGTGGTGCAGCTTCACGGGCAAAGCAAGAAGGGGATGGTGCTGGAGTATAGCTTGGGGTTTCGCTGTATTATGTGTTGCTTCTACCCTGGGAGCTAGCGGCTCTGGAAGAAGACCTCCACTCACGACGGCTAACCAACAGAATAGTAATCTACCTGCCTGCTGTCACTAGATTGATTGTGATTAGCATGTTTCTGCCAAATGCTTTGCTTCTGATGAACAGTCATGTTTTAGGAGAAAATATGAGAATGGCTTTGGACATATTATCTCTGCAAATAGCATGCAATACTGTGTCCAGAAGCAGCCACACTTCAAGAGAAACTGGAGCAAAGAGTCACAAAAATTATTAAAGGTTGAGAAAACAAGCCCCGCAGTCAGAGTCCAGGAGCTCAAACTGTTTGGGTTATCATGAAGAACAGCAGTGGAGAACTTCCTCACAATAAGTAACTACATTATGTAGGAAACAAACATTTTGTGACAGAGATCAAGCTAATTCTAGCAAGATCCAATTTGCAGAATTTGAGGCTAATTAAATTCAAATTACAAATAAATGAGGATAACTATTAAAATAATTTACCCAGGACTGTAAAGGACTCTCCATCACTGAGCATTTTTTCTAATCAAGATTTTTTTTTCTTAAGAAAACTATTAGACCTGTGTGGTGAAAAATTTGTATAAGGATGTCTGATGGTCCATGTTACACGAGACCGAAACAAAATCACAGTGGCTCTTTCTGGCCCTGAAATTTACTTTTCTGCCTCAATCATCTCTCCAGTGAAAAAGGAAGACGGTTAATTCACAAACCTGAGGAGTTGTTAGAAATGTTAATTGACAAACAAAAAGGTATATAACACTTGACATACAGAGGGTGTTCTGCAGGTACCGGGGATCATACATTTGGCTTACAGCACAGCTAAGGTTGTCTGACATGGCATATATAAAATCTTTCTTTAATTTCCTTTAAAGGAAACTTTGGACTTGATGATCTTAAAGGTCTTTTCCAACCAAAAGATTCTGTGATTCTGTAAAGAAAAGATGTACAAATTCGGCTATGTTTGGAGCTTCTGAAAAAAAATCCAGTTCGCATGTGCTCGGGAGACTTCTTGTAGTCTGACAGTTATCTATAGTTTCTGGAGCTGAGCACACGTCATCCTCTTCATTCCTCCTACAGGCATCTGCACTGTACATGTGCATCCCCATGCGCTTTACATGCCTCCCCTCAAAGCAGCAAAGGCAGAGCCAGACTTTCCCTCTCGCTGTTCCTCCCCATCCTGGTGTGCTCTCCCCACTCCAGCCGCTGCAGCCCAGAAACAAGGGACTCCAAATAAGACACAGGAATGAGGAGTTGGCTGCGGGAAGGACTGGGAGGCAGACTGAGATGAGGCAGGGAGGGGACAGAAGGTGACTGCTTGTAGTCCTGAGTCTCAGTATCCCTAAGACCTGCAGACAGACGCTATGCTTCATAAAACTCCAGAAAGGGACCACTGGGGAGCACTGCTTTTGAATTACCATTAGGACTTCAAAGTAGCTATGCAAAATTTGGGATTTTTGTCAGAAATTAGGTGGTCTGCATCCTCCCTAACGCATTCTCCTGCCCAGGTCTCCCGTGGGCTCCTTTGCCGTCACCGCCTGCATTACGGGAAGAAGCCTGAGCAGGCAGAGCCAGACCCCTGCCCTGCTCAGCGAGCTTACGGAAGGATTCGGGGCTGTGCAGGGGCTGTAGGAATGAGGGCTGCGTAATGCGAGGCACGCAACTACAGCCAGTGACGTCAGAGGTGTCAACCCTCGTTTTCTGGGAGCCTTGGTCTGATTTCTAAAAGTGATGAGCACTCAGTGCCACAGCTGAAGGCACCCAGAACGGCGCTCTGAACGAACGTACACCAAAGGCTGCATCTTCTGAAAAATCACCTCCTGAGTGCCTGGCATTGAGTAAATGAGAATACATCTTTCAGATTTATCTCTGCTAATAAGACCATATGTCTCAGCAGTATAATAAAGATTAATTCAGCAGTGGTTTTCATGTACTTAGATATTAGAGTCACAATTATCACAGAACAGTCTGTGATAAAATTAATAGCACTGTGTTTGCACAGGATTTGAACAGTGCATAGTATGGAGCTGGGACCACGAGGTGAATGAGGATAATAAAAACAAAATATGCAATTCCTATTTTTAGGATGCGATTAAGTTTAGTGCCTGTCCACATAGGTGAGGAACTCACATTTCATCTTTAACTCCTGGGTATCCTAATTTGCAAATGCTTGACTGTGAAACATGGCAGCCCTTTGCCACAGGGTGGGTACGCAGCTACACTCTTCAGGAATCTTTAGCACAACAATAATTTCAATCCCTATTCTTCCCTCACAAACGAGTTCATTTGGGGACTAAATTATCTCATCAGACCTCCTTTCTTTATTTGTTTATATAAGAAAGCCTGAAATTAAGTTCAAGGAGACTTTTTTTCAGCTTTGAGGATGTAAATAACTAACTTTTTAAAAAAGCTTAGATGCGGGGCGGGGGGGGTTAAGTGGTGTTTTAAAAATTTAGCTGTTTTTAGAACTTCTAACATGCGCACTGAGTCACTTCAGGAAGGATACAGACCATAGCACATACAAAAACACACAAAAAAATCAGATTGGGCATACGTCTGGTACGATCCTTTACAGTTAGTGGAGTGGCATCTCTTTCTACCAGGCTTGGCTTTGGTCCTCCATTGCCTTTGCCACAGCCCATCTGAGGAGAATACGGGGTTGCCACAGCAGCTGGACTACTCTTTCCAGAGCAAGGTGTGAGCAGTGATGAAAAGTTTTGCCACAGCTGGGGCATTGAAGATACTGTCTGAACCATATGGATTATTTGATGATTAACAAGACACTCAATCTCACATTGCAATCTTGCCTTCAGTAGGGATATTAGTGTAGCATGTTTCACCTTTAAACTCTCAGGAACATAGTATCTTTGAGATCTCTGTCCCTCTGTTATGTTTGCTGGAACCTGACTAACAGGTCAAAACAAGTAACTTCTGGAGACTGAAAAGCAGACGCTGCAAAAGCATAAGCATCATTTCCATAGCAAATTTGACTAAAAACATTAAGATAGGTCAATGAACTATTTCTGCCATGAATGTGTAGTGTGGCAGGGCCTTAGTTCAACTGTCTTCAACCTATAGCTAGTTCAGGTTCTGGGAGCAGCTTTATGCTGGCAACACAGAGCTCAGTACAAGCTACCCACTCAAGTATATTTATCAAGCGTATATATACATTTTCAGATAGGTTCTGCCCAGATTGAGCTCTGTGCTGTCCTGATAAGGCTGCTACAGCTAGTTAGTTCATCGAGTTTGTCTGGTTCATTAGCTTGTCTACACTACTTCGCAACTGTAAGTGAAGGATAAATGCCTTAGATAAAAAGGATAACAGTATCACTTTGAGTGGGTTGTGTCACTTTTTTCACAAGACACATGTGGCCCTGCACTGGCTGCTTTTTGGGTTGTTTTATCCTCAAGCCCCACTCCCCTGTTCCATCACAAGGTGGTACATGTTTCAGCATCCATACACCACTGTGATGGGATGAACTAGACATGTCACTTTGAGTCGCAGAACTAGCCACAGGTTGCAAATGCAACTATGAACTACGAAGCTATGGTGGTCCTCCAAATCCTCTTGTAAGTTCTCCGGCATTCCTGGTGTTACTTTCCCAACCACCTATGTTTTAATAACCTGCTTGTCATTTCATCAGACTTTGATTGTCTGGGGTTTGGGGTTCTCTTTCAAATACCAGCAGAATGATCTTCGATAAGACTATTTATCATCCTGCATCCACCAGGCCAAACTAGCAGTGTGGTGCAATTCTGGAGCAAAAGCATGATGGGAAACCCTGAGTTATACAAAGGGAGGGTACAGATAGATTAAAGAATTGAACAGACAAGACAGAAAAAGAGCAACACTAGGAACCATTTTTAGGAGTTTTCTACTGTAAAGCCAAAATGGAACTAATTTAAATGGAATTTTTATCAGGAGAGGATGGCTTATCAAAATCAGGGACACTCTCCACAGTAGCCAGTAAGCTGGCGATCCCCTCCTGAGAGTGGGTCAAGATCCAGGTCCAAGTCTTTCGAAAAAGTCTGGCATACACCATAACTGTACTCTCATTTCCCTGATTCCTCTCTTCTTTTCCACAAAAGGCTTGTTGAAAGGTTTTAGTTGCACTCCAGTGCAGAATAGGAGTCAAAATATGTGACAGCTCATATATTTTGTATATCTATTTTTTCATAGATATTTATCATATATACTTCGTATATATATCACATATTTGTATATTTCTGTATCACTAAAGACAGTGTGGAAAGAGAAGGACGTGTCTGTCTCTGGCTCAGAGACACAGCCTCTCCTCAGAAGAGCCTCTGTGACACCAGAACACAGCACAGCATTTTCCCTAAGAAAAGAAGGAAAAGAGGGCTGGATCTAAGGCCAACAAAATGGGGACTGACATCTTTATTATTGTAAAAGTTATTATGAAATGTGTGTGTGTAGGAGTAGGAGAGCAGGGAGAAAAATTACTTATAAACCTAGATGTAACATCAGCTTGTTGGGAAGATGCAATCCCATTCTTCTCCTGGCTTTGCTCTTCCGTGTTCCTCCTCGTCAGTCATTCAGTGGAAGAAAAGGAGAAGCAGAGGATGAAATGCCAAGAGCTCCATAACAGAGCTTCAGCAGAGCTTGGATATCTGAAGATCCACATAAAAACAGCCAAAAACTTTCAGGGAAAAAAGGAAGTGTTTTTCTCAAAGCTTGAGATGGAAAATGGGAATGCAGAGAAAAATTGAAATGAAACATGAAATATTTTCTCCTAGAACTGAGCAATTTATGTTAGCTTGATACTTAAATTGACATTGTTATTATTGTTATCGCTGCAAGTCAGTCTTTTGCTACCAGTGTAAGAAACAGTGCAGCATTTGAAAGAAGCAGGTCACAGTTTAGAAACGTGCACCGAGAGCCAGGCTGGCATGCGAGTTGTCAAGATTTTCCTCAGGTCTTCAGTTTTACTGAAGTACATGAGAATCAGAACGAAAACTCAAAAGTTCCTATTCTTTCAGATACAGAATCTGAAGACAAAAGTAAAAATAAAACCTGATGTAGCTATTATTTTTGAGATTATAGAAGTAGCTAAACAAGTTATACTGGTTGAAAGGCTGGCTAGTTTTGCCTGCTATGCTGACAAGGCACTACTCCAGCACCTTGGTTTGGGTACGTACTCAAATTTACTGTGGGTCCTTAAGTATGGATGTATAAGTACACGATTTCCACTCCAGGAACATGAATTTCTCCTTTGTAAGCAGTATAACATATCTATTCCCATTCTGTTTCTGAGATCTGTGGACATATCTACCTTTATTTGTTCGTTATTTGACAATTTTTAGCACTTTCTATTGTAAATACTTTTAAATACATTTACAAGCTGTCTGCACTACAACTCTGTCTTCTAATACTATTTATATCTGTTACTACCATAAAGTAATCAATATATACGAATTCATTCTCATTAATAACCCCAGCAGTAGTATTTTGTATGTGCTCATTAAATTTGTGATCATATAATTTTAGATTTTTTAAAAATAATTTAATTTAATTTTCATAAACAAGTAATGACTGCAAGTATTTCACTTTATATAATTAGGGCTAGAGGTGGGGAAAAATTTGACCTCTTGCCTTCAAAACTTCCAGAATTTTTTTTAGTCTCTAAGATAAAAAAGCAAACATTTTATGGATATATCCTACTACAATATAATTTGTCATAAAGCATTTGCTACCATCCAAAACCACCTGACATTAATAAAGCAGCTAGTTTAATATTTACTGATTCTCATCCACTCCTGAAAAGCAATAAAAAGGAATTTTTCATGGAGTGAAAATCTTAGGGAATCTCCCCAATTGAAGGGTAGGGGAGAGCTCTTTTATCTGCTTTTATGGCATGCCTTCCCTCCCCAGTCCCTGAACACCCATCTATCCCAAAACAGAAAGATTTTGTTAATCATTACATCTTTGCAAATGGGACTGAAAGGACCCTCAAGAGATCATACAGAACATCCTTCCCTGCTTCATATGGAAGCAGCTGTACCAACACCATTCAGAGGTTTCAGATCGGAGAAATGGCTTGTGAGCATGAAAGCCTTGTCTGTTTTTTCTAGCTAAATCAATTGATATAATAAAAAAGCGCCACATCGTTCTAGTCTTTTACATGCTTAGGCCATCATAGCTGTAACAACACAGCTGTTAAACCACTCCCAAAAGCTGCTTATACTGAAGAAGTATAGTTTCTATGAGTACCCCAGAGACTTTATTCCAGCATTTAACTATTACTAAAATCACAAAATTTTTCCTAAGCATCTTAACCTAAATTTTCCTTACTGCAATGTAAGATCGTAATTTCTTGCCCTAGCTGACATGAACTTAACAGTTTATCTTCAACTAACTTTGCAGCTAACCCTATATTTCTGAAGATTTTTAACTTTTTTCCCTTTACTCTTCCCATCTCTAGACTAAACAATTATTTTAGTCTTTTCTTGTAAGTGATGTTTTCTAGGTATCTGATCATTCCTGTTGCTCTCCTCTGGATTCTTAATTTGGTGTGCATTTTTTCTCAAGTACCCTGCTCCCAAGCGAGTGCAATACTCCAGCTAAGGACCTACCTGGGCTGAGTGGGACGAAAAGATTATTCATATATCTTAGAAAAAACACTCCTATTTTTACACACCATTTTCACAACAGGGCAATGCTACTGACTCATGTTTAGTTTGTGGTCCACCAAATTTCCACATCCGTTTCTCCGTAGCTCGTGTTGCCTAGCCAGCCATTCCCCATGCTGTATTTGAGTACATGATTTATTGCTGACTGAAGATAAACCTTTGCACAATACCTTACAGACTCACATCCTGCTTGGTTTTCTGGACACTGTGACTGTCAAAAATCACTCTGAATTTGACTCTCTTCTTCCAGGGTGCCTGAAACCCGATTTAGCTTGGTGACATCTGCAGGCTGAATGCCCACATGCTCTGACCTGTCATTTGAGCCATTCATGAAATAGGGAACAGCTCTGACAGACTGCTGTGGACTCCCAACCTGAACTATAGCCTTCTCAACATACCCCTCCAAAATCTCTAGTACCCGTGTTCTTTGCCCACAGAACAACCTCAGTGAATTTTGCTCTAGAAATGGCCCGAAACAAGAAGAAAACCCCATGTTTGTGGAAGATTTCCTCATTTGAGAACAAGGAGAGGAAGACGCGAACTGACAAGTGCGCTAGGAGTTCTCAGACATCAGAAAAACATATGTTGGAGAAGCAAATCCCTGTGAAAGACAATGAGGCCAAGAAGAGCCCGCTTTCCAGACAATGCTGCGGTGACTGCGAGGTGAGAGCATAATATCTGGAGTTTCAGCAAAGGAAAAAGTTCGAGAGGCTACTCAGCATCATGACTCCCAGGGATCAGTATACTACCAAATGTAGCAAACAGCTCCCGGGAAAGCGAGACAATGACCCCAAAACTGCCACGTATTCAACTTCACTCTGTCTCAGCTCCATTATTACAGAAGAGGGAGAAATCCGCTAATGGTGGATTTTTACAGTATTAATGAGTAACAAAATTTGATTTTATGTTAGCACATGTTTTCAGCAAGCTAAACCTACTGAAATGACCACCATTTAGCATCAATACAAACAAAATTTAAGAGTAAAGAATAAATATTTAATTTATTTAACGCATGCACAGATATTGCTGTGGAATACAGAGCAATAGCTCTGGTGCACCAGGCACCACTGCAGTCACAGGTCAAATACACGATTGCAAACAACGTCTTTTGCAGCCCAAACTTAATAGACTGCATCACGCAAATTATTTATTTGTTGTCTGCAGATGCACCCTTGATTCAAAACCATAGACAGTATGGTCGAGCCCAAAGCAATCTCATCGTCTGACAAGTACCTGGGTACAGACCAAATGCTTCGCCCATACACACTCACATTAAAGGTGTTCCACTGACATAGGCTGCTAAGCACAACCACCTCGGACAATTTTACACCACCATCCTGCACTTGCCCTGCTGCTGCGTACCAGAAGGCACCTATCAGAGGGAAAGGATAAGATCCAGAATAAGGTTTCAAAAAAAAAAGGTAAAAGAGATACACTGGGTATCTTGCAATTGTAGCTGCATGCCTGTGTTCCTGAGGATTGCACTTGAGTGAACAGATCCTACCTTGTCTGCACCGAAATAGCTGTATCGCACGCTGGCACTGGGGAGCTTGGGGGTTCCTAAGTATGTGGGGTGCATTTAGTTGGCATTATGTTGGCAGTACCTACATTTTGTCCATCCCACCTGTACAATCCTGTAAGTCCATCCATCAAAGTTCTGCAGTTACCCACGTAGTATTTTTTATCTTGACAACAGCAGAACACAACCTCAACTGCTATAGAAACCTCAAAGATCACAACTCTGAAGGTAAGTTGAACTAATTCCAAAATGACTGTCAACAGCTCTGTGGGAGCTCTGGACCGACAGAGCAGTGCAAACATGCTCCTAAAGCATTTCCACCTCAGGATGTTCAGCTGCTCCCTAACTCGGTCAAATTCCTTGCAAAGCACCTTGAAATTTTCATTGTTCATGCAGATCCAGGAGTCTGCATTAGGGTCATCTTCCTTTTAAAAAAAGCATCCACTTGGTGCACTTAAGGCTGAGTATTTGCCTTTGTGTCCACCTGCTTTGCTTTGACCTCAAAATATTTGTAGAAGTCCTGGTCTGCGTTTCCTAGTAGTGATTTGCATAGAGGGCCAACAACGAAACTGTTTCTCCCAAAGCAGCAGCTCTTGCTTCTGCTAGCCAAGTATGGCTGGATTTATTTTTATATATATATATATATTAGCATATACCTTTGACATATAACTGACTTTCTCATACCAGCTGGTAGCTGACAGGAAATGAATTTCTGGGGCAAAGACAATTTTTTGCTTTTCACATCTTGTTGCAGCCGTGCACCATTCTGAGCATCAGCAAGCGCTGCACTGCTGCAAAGTCCTCCTGTCCTGCGTGCCATGGCTGTGTGGTGACGGTGACCACCACCAGCAAGCTGTCACAAACACAGCAGTTAGGCAGTAATCACGTGGGAACATTCGTGTTGACAAATGTCCCGTTGCTTACCTCATGGCTGAACCAATGACGTCTTCGCTCTGCCTGTACCAGGGCAGCAGGCAGGCGCTGCCTGCTGTCCAGGTAACCCCGTTCAAGTGGGAGCAGCCAGAGTTGAGCAAAATTGCACTTGTGCCGTTCAGGCAGATTGTGTTAGCAGTTGATGAATTGTGGTTATCTGAGCTATAGCTTATTCCTCATGGGTAAGCCAACTCAAATTGAAAACATCACCACTCTTCAGCAGCAAGTTTGTGTGTGTGGACATGAGTCAAATTAGAAGCAATGTCTGAGTTAGGTCTCCAGTTATTCCATAGTGAAGACAAGCCCGTGTTATCCAAATCACCCCCTTCCCGGGACTCAACTTTATTGGTTATTCAAACATTACTGTAAAAAAAAACCCTGGCTGACACTTCCTACCCAAACTTGGCAATTCCTTAATTTTTCCTCCAAAATCTGCTTTGTCCTAGCTGTCTCTGGGCACAAAGAGACACTCCCACATCCTTTACATTCCAGTTGGGGCTAATTGAACTCACATGTCAACATGAGTCAGCAGTAATTACCAGGAATATTAAGGAAAGATTTGGCACCGGACCTTGGTTATTCAACAGCAGAGCCCCCATGTTTAGTGGGGTCTCAGCTTAAATCGAACACCTTAAAAACACGACAGCAATAGCTGTACCAAGTTCTCAGTCTAGTTCAACTACGTATAGGCAGTTCCTGATACTGAAAGTGTCTTCACTATTTTTTTAGATATACCTACAGAAAGGCAAGTCTAATGGAAAAATCATTTCTGACTACTAAATCCTCCACGGTGAATTTTATATCTGTTTACACGCTGAAACCGATGAATCAATATTAGACTGGCTGGATGGTTTTCCTAAGCATCCACACCGCAAACAGGGCCTCGCAATGCGTTTCCTCCTTACGATTCCCAGGCAGAAATCTGAATCGATGGGAAGTTGAGGTAATAACATACCTCCCCCTCCCACGGCTCATTTGGAATAAAAATCCTGAAATCACAACAACCCAGATTTTCCACATGCGAATCTTCGTTTCCCTGCCCAAATGGGCCCCCTCAGTACACCTTCACCGGACGGGCCGTGGAGCCTTGGGCTTCCAGAGCTGAAGACTGGAGATGTTTACACACTAGCCCAACGCAGCCCCTAGAAACCCAATCCTCTCCTTGAGACCAGGGAACACCCAAATACACTTTTATGGTCACCTACTGAAAAAAACCAGGTTGTCGTAAACATATATACCTATGCAGAGATGCAGTTGGATGCGGCAGTGAAAAGTGAGGACTGTCTCAGCCTGTGCTCAGGCAGGGGGTGCCGGCAGGAGCGACGGCGTTGAAGTTACTATCCAAACCTTAATTGGTAGCTCTTTCTGTTTCTTAACATCTACGGTATTAGGTACTTTGTTTTTCAAGGAAATAAATTCTTGCTCTTGGTTGCAAATTAACCGGGTGTCTTGCCAGTGAATTTGATCTTGTCAGTCATTATGTCTCTCGCTTAAATGCAACGATTTAGTCTTAGCCCTGGATAATAACACTCTCTACGGTTCCTAAAGGAGAACTGTTTTATTTTATCTACTGCAAACATATGTGCATCAACATTCTTCTCAACAGACTACTTCTGAGCCCAACCAGATCAGTCAGTTTTATTTAAATCCAGTCCCGGTTGTCTTTTTGAAACCTCCGACTACCAAACAACGTCAAGCATATTCTTGGGTTTTTCTGGTGGGTTTTGTTTCCTTTTTTTTTTTTCTTTTCTTGTCTTAATAGTCTATCTCATAGAAATTCACTAAATGACGCACAAACACTGTTTGTGCCCATCTTCAGGAAAAAAAAAAGAAAGTTTTTTACGTGATATAACTTGGGTTTATGCTATTTGCGTTATTCTTTAATAAAGACATAAAACTACAGCTTCACCCGAAGACGTACAAAATTCTTGTTTACTAAACAAAGTAATGCAAAGTCAGAAAAAGCACCGGAGCCCGTACACACGCTTTGCCCTTCCCTCACTGATTTTTTCCCCCTTTGGTATGTCAAACTGAAACACAACAAGAATTTTTAGCGCTGAAGTTATAAACCGCTGAAAAATGAAGATTTTCAGGGGAAGTACTGACTGATCCCAAAGCACACCCACCCTGTCCGAGGCCAAGGGAGTGCAATTCGGGCTTGAAAGAGGCAACTTGAAACTTTATTTCACTTGCTTTCCCCCCGAAGGTCTCTTGAGGTATCCGTGGAACGGATGGGTGAAGCCAGACGTGCCCAAGGTGCCGTGGCAGACCCCTGGGCCCCGCCGCTTTCAGCCCCCGGCTGCGGGGCGGCAAACCGGCATCACCCACCCGGGGGACAGCGGGCACCGGCACCTCCCGGGGCTTTCACATGGGAGCTGCGGACCATCACCGGCGGTCGGGTGGGAAGAAGCGGGGCGCGTGCCACCGGCGTCCCACCGGCGCCTAAACGGCCGGGGGGAGAACCGACACCCCGGTGGGGGGGGCGGTGGCGGTTTGGGGGACGAGGTGTCCGGAGCCGGCGACCCCCCGGTCCCCCCGCAAAACCCGGGCTGAAGCCTCGCCTGCCCACCGCGAGCTCTCGGGATACAACGGACTTACCCCACGGTCCCCGCCACGACCCAGGGGTGCAAAGTTTCTCCGGGCGAGGAGCAGCCCGCCCGGCCGCGGCGCAGAGCGGGCGGCCGAGGCGCGGCGGCGGTGCTGGGGCGGAGGTGCGGGAGCGGTCGGCGGGAGCAGGACGGAGGGCGCCCGGGGTGGGGGAGGATGCTCGGCCGCCGCTTCCCTCGTGATTCAGGTGNGTGCCGGGCACACACACACCCCCCCCCACCCCGCCCCGGTGCGGTGCACCTGCCCGCGCCGCCGCCGCCGAGCCCGGCTCTCCCGTAAAGTTGAAAGGGAAAAGTACAGTGCGGGTCCTTCCCCGCCTCCGGGGTGTCTGGAGCAGCCTCAAGCCCCCCCCGGCAGCGGTGCCCCCGGAGGGGGCTTCCCTCTCCCCGCGACGGGCAGCTCACCTGCCCGTCCGCCCGCCCCGGTCTCTGCCCGATGCGGGTTTCGTTGCGCTTCTCGCCTGGCGTGGTAGAAGTACATCTCCCCCTGCGTACCGGTACCTTCAGTTCAGCACCGTATTTACCAGCTTCACCAGGAAGCTGAGTAAAAGCTGGGATTTTTTTTTTTTTTACTAGCAGGGGTTTTTTCCCCAGAACGTTTTGCTGACGGCTTTCTGGTTTGTACTGGAAGTGACAGGGGATCCCGGTCAAGCAGCAAGGCCTTTTGCGAGCGGTGTTAGATGCTGGTGATTGATAAGTACCTAAAGCAGCTCTCGCACAGGAGGCTTAAGGACAGGACAGACAAAACCAGAGCAGGCTGATGAGGAAAGTCCAAGGTAACAAAGTGAACAAAGAGTCCTCTCCCTGGCAGGACGCCAGTCCTTAGTGAGGAGATCCAAACGATGAATGCCCAGCAGGCTTCTGGGACTGATTGCTGTGGAGAGGAACAGTCTACTGCTCCTCCGCCCTGGACTGCTGAGGTGTCCCCTTGGATGCAGATGCTGTGGCAAGTACCACCTTTGGCCAGAGCCCTGCACCACCTGCCTTCGCCCCAGACACAGTGCAGCAGCTTCTCAGGCCCCAGTTGGCTTAGCTCTATGTCCATGGGCAATCCTTCTGAGAAAGCCCAATTATCAAGATACAGGTGGCAGGAATAATGTATAGGAAAGCAAAGAACTCCACTTTTGCTAATCATAGAATCATAGAATAGTTTGGGTTGGAAGGGACCTTTAAAGGTCATCTAGCCCAGCCCCCTGCAATGAGCAGGGACATCTTCAACTAGATCAGGCTGCTCAGAGCCCCGTCCAGCCTGACCTTCAATGTTTCCATGGATGGGCATCTACCACCTCTCTGGGCAACCTGTTCCAGTGTTTCACCACCCTCATCAAAAAGTTTCTTCCTTATATCAAGTCTGAATGATCTAATAGATGTTTTGTCCATACGAAGCTTTACTCTCAGGTTGCTTGTGGTACAGATTGAATGAAAATGCAGTGCCTGGGCATTAATTGACTGGGGAAGGAGTGGAGAGGAACAGGAGTGTTAGAGAGCCTGAGCCTTCCCTTCTTCCCTCTAGCCCTGGTCAGCACTGAGGAGGGTGGCACCAGCTCCCTGGTAGGTCTCTGTGGTTGCAGTTGTGTGGCTTCCCAGCTTACCCAGAAGTTCAGAGCTGTACCTGTCTGCAGTGCCCCACCGCCTGACCTCACAGTCACTGTTAAGCCTTTGGCTTGACCACTCTGTCTTGCTTTTTGCAAGGAGACCTCACTTTGACAAATGTACCCGCATAATAAGCTTCCATCCCTCTTTTGCCCACGTTCTTCAAGATGAGGAGAAGCCTGGACCCCAGCCCTCCTGTCCTGCACATGAAGATTGAAGAGCCCAGCTCACAGGAACACTATTGTTCCAGCAAAATAGAACCAGTCAGTGTTGTTGATTGCTCTGTTACATCTTCCCAGACAGAGCCTTGGCTATAAAAATAGATGCAATAATCCACATGGACAGTTGCAATTGTAAACGGCATTCAAAAAGCAAAAACAGAATTCATAGTTTGACACAGACATATCCCCAATCCGTCAGGATGTGACACACTGGCAGCATGTCTGTGCCAAACTATGAATGCCATTATTTACTTTTCTTCTGAATGCTATTTACGATTGTAACCTTCACAGTAAATTAGTGTATCTATTTTATATCGGACATTTTCTGAGAGGCTTTGGTATTGTCTGCACTTATTATATTCACAGAATTGATGTAAGTTAGACCAATTCAGGCCACAATAAATCTTCGGGGACTACAGACTGTGCTTATGTTAGGAGAATTTGCCAGCATAACCCTACCAGCAAAATCCTATCTGGCAGAGGCTAGGCCTGTGTTTGGAAAGAGAAATCAAAGGCCATCAACACTGAATAGCTCTCCACTAGATGGAACAATGGTGCTTCTGCTGCCAGGCCATTGACAGGGAGTGATTTACCCAGAAGAGAATTGGGGGGGTGGGGGGGGTGGAGCCCAGAAAGTGCTGGATAATGGTGAGACGGTCATGGGACAACTATTGTTCATCACTTCTCCTGGTGAACTCAATGCCACAGAGGAGAGCCGGGGAGCTAGGAGGTGTCTTGACGTGTGAAGGCACATCTGAGCTCATTGACCAGGCATGAACCGGCTCTCATTTAGAAGCGGTGTCACCACGTGGTGTTCAGGCCACTCTACCAAATCTCTTAGTGAGTTCTTTTGACTGGGAACGGGGCCGAGATAGCACATGTCCAGCTTGGAATTTGGACCCTTTTGCACCTGTCTGCATCGATACGTCCGAAGATGACGGTTCATATGTTTTATGGGAGCTTATTCCATGTACAGCTGAATGACCCAGCCTGCAGAGAGAATATTTGTGCTGTGTTCTCTTCACTCCCTGGTTTTTAAATTTTGTTAAAAGTAATTACATTTGCCAGGCAAGAATTGTTTTTCATAATCTCATGCTGCTGACTGTTTATACTTATACCAGCTATGTGCAGATCTTTTTTATACAAGTTAGGCTTACTGAACAACTGCCAGATAGTTCTGCTTTCCTTCTTGAATTTTAATTGCTTACTTGCCCAGCATCTATTTTTAAAATGGAACTGTAAATGGAACAGTAAGTTCCATCACTCACCATAGAGACAGGGGGTCAGCGCCCTCCTTACTCCTCCGCTGCTCCCTCCTGCAGGGGAATGTGGAGGAATCAGCACCTGAGCTGTCAAAGCATTTAACCACGGACATAAGCATTTAAGTTCCAGCATGCATCTAGACGCTTTGCAGGCCTGGGAGTAGAGCTCAGTATTTCATAGGGCTGAGACCAAGGTTATCAGGACATACTGATTTTATCTTAGAAGTGTGATCATCTATAGACTCACATGCACAAACGCACACATATACATAGAGACACAGAAATGGCTGTAGTTGCAGTGCACAGAGAGTAGTAGGCTACTCTCTGTAAAGTAGTAGGCTACTCTCTGTAGACCCGTGCAGTCTCAACTGCGTTGTGTGACCAGGAAAGCAGGTTCTGGATAGTGCTACTAGGTGGCTTATAGACCCTTCAACCACTTAGCAAATCTGTGCCTGCAGGAGATTTCATAGCGGAAACTTTGAAATATCAGTCTGCTTTCTCCTCAAACTCCCTCTACTTGGTGGAAAAGGCAAGCATGTTCATTCAAAGGTTTGAATACTGAATCTAGACTCTCATCCACACCTTCATTTTCAAGACCACGTGCCATCAATTTCTCACATAGCCCCACTTCACTTCTGGAAAGTAATTATAGACCTTAGTCTTCATCTATCTTCTTATGGTCATCATTACTTCAAGTCCCTATACACTCAGAACATCCATTTTATCTCTAGAATGACTGCTTTTCAAATGTAACTGGCTTCTCAACTGTATCCTTTTGCTCATTTTTTAATATTTCCCATTATTTTTAGACTACCGGGAAGGGAGGTGATCTTGTGCAGGAAACTAGCAGGGAGCTGGAAGCCAACATAATTTTCTTCTTGATGCTTTAAATGACACACACTATTTGAAAAAAGAGACAGACATTCTTAATATTCTCATAAACACAAGCATTTCCTCATGAAGCAACACTGGTTCTTTCCATACTGCTTTTATAAACTCTTAAAGTACAAAGTGATTGAAATACAGTAGGGCTGCAGATTGCCAGAGCTAGCAATTTCAAATTACCTTCTTTTCTTTGAATAGAGTTTTTCAGAACTATCATATCCTATTTACGGGAAAAAAAGAAAAAAAGATGTGTAAGATGTTTGGATAACATTCTTGTTAAACTGCAAGCCGTTCTCACTCCGTATTTAGTCCCTGATTCAATGAAGTGCCCATAATAAATGCAGAAGAAGTCAAAGCACTGCTCAAAAAAGCATCATGATGACCTGTTGGTATTTTTTTTTTTAATTTTTCAAGATGTGTTAACTGATATTGGATAGCTCTCTACACTTGCATACTACTGTCTCTATTAATCTCTTCTGACTGTGTTACGCAGCAACAAAAATTTCATAACGTGAGCTACTTTTGCTTCAATTTTCCTCTTCCTACTCCTCAGAGGGCTGTAGGTTGGCAAAGGCTGTTGTGCTGATGTTTCATTGAAGGCTTCTGAATGCTGCAGAGGGGGAAAGAACTTCAGTTGATGCGCTGCTGCTGCTGCCTGCATGCAGGGGCTGCTGCTTGCTTGCTTGCTTGCTCAGCAAGAAGCCAGTTTGGGAGCCGTGAGGGATAGAAGGCTGAAACTGCTGCTCACTGCTGCCTGCAGTAGTGGTGGATGTGAGATCTCAGATAACAGCACCCTGGAAGTGACAGTGACCTCAGTATTGAAACTCAATCACTTTTGTTGTTGCTTCCCCACCAAGGGGAAGGTTGGCTTCAGCCAGCGGTGGGACCTGGTGTCTACCCCAGAAACTGTAGGTGGGTGCCTGGGGAACGGAACCACCTTTATGAGCCACCGGAGAAACGGAGATGAAAAAGAAAAATGAAGCGTTTTAAAATAAATGCAAAGAGCTGAAAAGAAGAATGAGTGCTTATAACAAGATACTTCTTGCATCCTTCTGTGGCACTTTTTGCATGCTTCTGTGTGCTCCAATTCTGTTTCTAGCAATTCCCCCAACCTTTCTTACCTAAAAGTCCATATGAACCTGTGAATTGCAGCAAAATACAAGGAGAAATGTTTAGCACACTGATATAGAGACTGGAGAAAGAAGAAAGGATGTTTAGACATCTAAATTCTAACTGTATTTTCCCAATGGGAGTAAGAAGAAACAAAATTATAAGAAAATATTTATAACAGCACATTATGAGATATGAAAATATGATTTGTCATATTATTCATTTATTGTGAGAAGGCATACAGACAGCTAAATGGACTTGATTTCCTTAAGTATTAAAAGAGAGTGCTAAAACAACAGGGAAACAGCAGAGCGGAGCCCTTACAGGTCATTATTGTCTATAAAAATCAATAAATAACTGCATCATGTCAGTGAATGTTTAAGTCAGTTCATTCCATATGGTCCATCTTCCCTCAGACAAGTCAGTTGCTAAAAACAACCAATAAATCATCCCCATTCTTTTATTTTAATACTGTAAAGAATATTTGTTTTTATAACCAAATTGATTTAAGACTTAGCACGGCCACAAAACATTCTAAACAGATGTCTAACTTGAAAGACACTAGTATACTTTCTTACCCGGTAGTTATGGAAATTTGGGGTGCATGCAGCCTGAAACCTAGATTTTTAAGCCCAAAGGAAAATGCATTTAGATAATGTATATGTTATTATAAATATGTATTTGTAAAAACTGACTTCAGTGAATAGAAAACATGCTTGCTACACAGCTCTGTAACTGAATTAAAATCTGTGCAAACAGAAAAGTTGTTACAATACTTGGGATTTATGTGCAGAGGAAATATCACTGTATTAATATATGGATTTCTGTTTACAGCTATAGATGGCTCAGAGAAGGGAAAGCTTTTATTGACACATATATGAAGAATCTGATGTGCAGCACAGCCCATGAGGTTTTATAATTGTTCACACTTTCTCTGGGAGGTATTAGAAATGTTTCATCCTGAGGGACACAGCAACAGAGGAGCACCAAACGCTTCTTTCTTTGACCTTGGGCTCAAGAGTTATGACAGTATGGCAACAATATTCTCTTTCAGAAAACTGCCTGCTGCCTTCCTCTGACTGGTGCATTGACTGGTAAAGTGGGCACTGCACATTCATCAGACTGTTCTGGAGCTTTTCCAGTAGAGGATTAGGACTGGTAAAGAGGCTAAACTCAAATCAAAGGGGGGAAAAACAACCACAGTGAAAAGGGGCATCATCCTGATCTTTTTCTAAGTCCTGTATGAGATAGAGGGTAGTTTCTTCTATCAGGAAAAAGCTCATGGATCTGATATGAAGCTATGCCAGTCCATCTCGCCCCTGCACACAACTCACTTGGACAGTGCAAGCATCAGGAGCATGTGTGGCCAGCTAGCACTGATCCCACAGTGCCCCATCACCGACTTTCTGCCTCTGCTCACTCTGCTCCTTCTCTACAGCCCCCAATTAGAGACTACCCAGGAAGGACAAACGAAGCTGTTTCCTAAAGGAGCCTCTAGCATATGAAGCAGCATGATATGGGAACGGGTGCCAGGCTGTGATGTGGATGAGCAAAAAGGCAGTGACAGGCAGCGACACCCTTAGCTCAGCTCCCAGTCCTGCTGTGGAGAGCTCCTTGAGATACTTAGGACGGCCTTAAGCTGCCGCCCTCCCAAAGAGCAGCAGCCCATAAGATGAGGATTGGGCACAGTGGTCTTCTGCTGTGGAGGACAGAGATGTAGAGCAATTGTTTTTTCATGCTCTGGATGGCCTTGTCAATCTTAAACTGGCAGAATAGCACTTGCCAATTGTGGATGCTTGTGTGTGTGCATATGGTGAGGAATGGGAGGGCAGATCTGGGAACATTTTTGTATTTTCATTGAATTGAAAATGTTGACTACTGTAAACTGCAATTTGATGTCCAGTTTGAGTGCCTGGACCTACCAGGTTCCTTGTGGAGGGTCTGGGGGAGAGAGGGATTGCATATGGCTAATGGTACGGAGAAGGAAAGCTCTGCATGACTCAACAGCTTCTTGCCTGTCCCACCATGGAGTTTAGAGTATTCATCTTGGTGAGTGGAGGCAGTACTGTCTCTTGTGTTCCCCCAGGAAATAGTTTGGCTGTAGGTATTTCATGGACATGACTTTGTACATGACTAAGTACAAAGTATAGGTATTACCAAGTATGCAAACAAGTGTGCAAATATTATATATATATAATATATATATTACTGTGCTAACAGTTCAAATTAAGGAAAAATGAGAATTTGAGGTAATATCTTGAACACAATGAAGTCAAAGTTACTGGAGTAGACTGCCTTCCTCAGGGTTGTTGCAGGACAGCAACCCAACTTTTAGGTCTAAAGGCACTTTGCTCCCTCAGGAAGGGAAGAATTGAGACAGGTGAGTCTTGCCAGCCCAATACCTGGTAGTGGTTTAATCACTTATGTGCTGATAGAAATAAGGTTTGGGAACCCTGTAGCTTAGAAGATAGGAAGCAGGCAGAAATCTTGACAGAGCCTGTCCTCATGGAGTTTGGTTGTTCACCTTTGCGAGGTGCCATGTCACCTCTGTATCAACCAGCATTTTTAACAGCCACATCCCATTCAACCACCTCAAGTCCCTCTTCTGCTAGGTCATCTGGCAAGTTTAGTATTTTTACCTCCCTCTGCTGTCAACCTTGGCCTTTCATTCTTTGTCTCCTCCTTTGCCTTTTCCTTGCCTTAGAGACACCTTTGAGAAATGCTAGTTTGTGCCAGAGTCCTCCCTTTCCCGCAGACAAGCCAGAAGTTTGGTCTTCTTTAACTCACCAGGTCAGTATGTTTCAGGAACAGGCACAGAGCTGTGTTTGTCAGTACAAGGCCCCATGGAGAAGACACAGCCAAAGTGTTGCTTCATTGTGCCTTTGCCATCTTCTTCACTGTGATTTATAGAAGATTGGAGATAGTGCTTGATAACTTTACTATCAAAAAACCTTTTTCTGAAGTGATTTTCTTTGTGATCAAAATCCAATATGTACGTTGTAGGAGACAAATCCTCAGTTTCTGTCCTCTCAAATGTTTCTGTGATAGGGTTCATGGTATGTTGGGATGGCCTATGAAAGCCAGGAACACAGGACCAAAAGAGAAGCAATGGCCAGGCTAGAAAGGTAACACAAAGGAGATGCAGTGCTACAGGAATCAAGTTGATTGATTCCAGGGAGTGTAAGGGGGAATAAGGTGGGTTTTTCCTTTAGATATTAAATACTTCCAGATTTTGTGGTTAACTATAAACCACATTTAATTAAGGAATTAAGGTAATTCCTTGGTAGACATGTTAGATATTCAAGCCAAATTTGGCATCTTTTGTAAAGACAGCGTAAGTAGCATTAGCAGGTCTCATTGTTGAATATCTTGAAATTGTTATATCAAAACCAATGAAGCTTTGGAGTTTTGATGTGACAGGTCAGCTGAACTGGATGGCACTAGACCTTTACGCTTGTTTCTCCAGCTCTGGCCAATCTGGCCTTGTCCCTTGCTTTCCCAGATACTCACCACTTGAGGTGGGAAGGATTAGCTATCCCTTCTCCATGCTCACAAGAGGCAGATTTTTTACCCCCAAAAAAATGAAGGCAAGGCAAAAAACAAACTCAGATGATATATGTAGCAGGCTGGCCAAGGGCTCGCATTCAATCATTTTCACCAGTGTGCTAATCCTGATATTCCAGTAACAAAAAGAGTCCATGGGGTGAAAGAAGAAACATCTAGTCATTCCCTTAGGGAATCCTAAGGGAATTCTTCTGCCTTTTTGGACCTTTGAAATCAGCATACCAACCTCAGGCACAGAGCGGTTTTTACCATCTTCTCTGAAGCATTGCTGACAGGGAAAGCGTTCTCAGGGGAAGGAGGCTGGCTGGTGGTGGAGTGAGAGGATGGGGTGCCATCTCCATTTCTGCAAAGTCTTGTCAGGCTTCAGCTATCTGGTGCACTCTTTCAGGAGTCGTCATCAATCTTGTTTCCTTGGCACTCGTCGTCTGTCATCAACCTCTCTACTGTTGGCCATGCCTAAACGTGTGGGTCTGAATGAGTGTACCATGCCAACAATCCTGTCCAATTTCAGAGCTGGGAGACATGACGGGAGCCTTGCCAAGAGTGGTGTTTGCCTCAAGTGCTGTTGCTGGCCGCTTTCAAATCCTTGATCTTTATTCCATGCTGCAGTGTCACATCCGCAGCCCTACACAAGCATTACAGTGGCAATACCACCAAGAGTATCAGCTTCTGCCTTGATATAGGACTGTCTGCACTGTCACTTTACCCCAGGGGCAGGCATCAGTCAGAGCATGATGACCAGGACTAGCTGAAAAACATCAAATATATTTGCCAGGGTGTGCCTGTTGAGTGCTAGAGCGTGCAAGTGCAGCAAGACTTGGCTGTACCAGAACATTAAGGTGGAACAGTAGCATCTGCTCACTTTGACCCCAGGAGCAGTATCATCCTTCACATTTCTCTCCCCCTGCCTCATTCCTCCCATGAAGCACAGCAGGGACAGGCACTGCCATGCCCTGAAGCAAGAGGCATCTACAGAACAGCAGCCCTTTACAAACTGGCTAGCCAGAACTTGAGTACCCTAGTGCAATTGCCCCTACAGATGGGGCAGATTTGCATATCCCTCTGAGGCAAGAGATCACCTTGCGCAGCAGCTGTACTCCCGTCCTGGATACTTAGACAGGGGCATAATCAGACGAGGTTGTAGCTGGCTCCCTCTGTCTTTTATAGGAGTTTGAGAACTACATCAGGACTATTGCCAGAGTCACTGCGGTGTGGGAAGCTCATCTACCATTCACTAAGACTCTGCTACTTAAAGTTTTCTTGCACGGTCTTTCCTTAGTAGTTCTCTTTAGATCTCCTCTATGTGTCACATTTTGCAAATGGAGAGTCTTTGCTCGCTTTTGAGTGCCCAGATGTGCAGATAAATTTTCCTGGTTTGGGGGTGAGGAGATCAAGGCATCTTTCTTAAGCATTTTGGTATGTATGTCTGGAAATTGAATCCAGTCCCTTTTACAGTTAATCACTGCCTGGCAAAAAGGTTCATATAAAAAGTTGGTTGGTGATGCAGAGCTTAATATTGCAGCCACAGATTTATACCAATGGTGAGAAGCACGCAATAATGCTATTTTTGCAAACTAGATTGTTAGTTTTGAACTTTCAGAACTTTTGCTTATGTTGTTCTTTGCCTGCACTCTTGAGAGGCTCATCCTGTAGGTTTAAGAACAGAAAGCCACATGCAGGCTCTGGTTTTGTTTTAGGCTCTTAATGAAAGAAGCTAGTATTAGGAGAAGATCACATTAAGTGGTTACAATTGAGTGGCTTGTGCTTTTCCCATATTCTAAGCAATTGAACCAAGATTCTGACTGGGTAAAATGATACGGTGCATCCCACCTCCCTCTTCCTCTCCCACTCCAGCATGATCTGCTAATGTTATTAACATTCTTGTAACTTTTGTGGACAGATATAGTTAGTGAGGGATAGTGAACAATGTAGTTTTTAATCTTTTTCTAGTCTTTGTCTTATAAGTCTATTCTGTGCAACTCTTGGGGGAAATATGCTTCTAGAAAATTCAATATAAGTAATTTGAACAATCTCATCTGAGATTCCTATTTTTTGACCAACACTTAGAATGACAAATGGATTTTCACAGTTCACCAATAAAGTATGGTACCAGAGTGATCTTTCATCTCTGAAAGCTCAGAAGTGCTGATATATGTATTAACACAGAGGGAATATATATATATATATACACACACATATATATATGTGAGAGAACTCCAATCTGCTAAGCAACTTCTTACCCGCTATTGAAAGGAGAAAGTGGCACCCCTTGTACCCATCTATCAGTAGTTCCCCAACAGGTACTCCAGCTCATCTC